>NW_021011506.1:2476119-2785087 GCF_003987935.1 Bombyx mandarina | reverse complement strand
ATACAATCCCGATTCTGCAGGATAGCCGTCGGAGCACCATGGTTCCAGAGGAACGTGGACCTCCACGATGACCTGGAGCTCGACCCCGTCAGTAAGTATCTACAGTCGGCATCGCTGCGCCACTTTGAGAAGGCGGCACGACATGAGAACCCTCTTGTCGTGGCCGCCGGAAACTACATACCCGATCCTGTAGACCGTTTGGTAAACCGTCGACGTCGCCCAAAGCACGTCATCACGGATCCTCCTGATCCATTAACGGTGCTTTTAGGCAATACAAGCACCAGTCACCGTCCTCGCCGAACCCGTCGCTTGCGACGAAGGGCTCGACGAGCGAATTAACCCACAGACACAGCCCACTGAGTTTCTCGCCGGATCTTCTCAGTGGGTCGCGCTTCCGATCCGGTGGTAGATTCTGCGAAGCACTGCTCTTGCTAGGGCGGTGTTAGCAATTCTCCGGTTTGAGCCCCGCGAGCTCACCTACACAAGCTAGGGTACGCTGAAATAGCCTCTCAAGGCTATCAGCATAGGTTGGAAAAAAAAAAAAAAAAAAAAAAAAAATAGCGCTCGGGAAACACCGTGGAGGGGAGCTCATTCCATAGCCGGATGGTACGTGACAAAAAAGATCTCTGGAAACGCACTGTGGATGACCGCAGTGGCTCCAGGTAGTAAAGAAGGCCTTGTTTGAAGAAGGACATTTTGAAATTGCGCGTTGACTCTTTCAGTTTATGTGCGCCTGGTATACGAGCTTGTATTCAGAAGAAATATTTTTGTTAGTTTCATTACAAAAACTTTAATTATTTTTCTGTTCTTTTTTTCCACCTTCCCACTAAGTGGGGTCGGGATAGATAGTTTTTCTATTCCAATTCTCTATCAGCTATCATCTTCTATCAGCCGTCATCTCAACACTCACTCCTCTCTCTCATATCGTCATTCACACACTCCATCCATGTCTTCTTCGGTCGACCTCTTCCCACACAATCCCAAATATCGTCAAAAAATAACTCTAAAAGAATCCACAATTTACGGAAACAGTGATTGATTACTTATTATTTTCCGAGAGTTGTTAAAAGCAGACATGGTTTCTTGTGAGGGGTCCAACGTGTTAACTGTTTTTATGCTACATCCAAATGAAGATAGGTTTAATTTGATGTCTCAAAACAGAAAATCGTGATATTTCTAACAGTTGTCAATTAAATACGGCGGAATTAATTCAGAGGATCAAAAGTAAAGTAAATATTGGAAGTAAAACATTTTATCTTGTGAATTAATCATTTATTTATGTTACCTTGGATCCCAAGCCGAGTATAAACTTGTTTTCTTTTCGAAAACAGGCAGGAAAAGTAAATACGTAAATATTGCCCACAGCCGTCATAATGATGGAACCAACCGATAACTTATCAACTTCAATAACACGTTAGTAAAGTCGGTGGTCTTTTGGGCAAGACGTCCGGTGAACTATATATTATAGAGTAATGCAACTAGATAACGGTTCGAATACCAAATTCTCAAAAGAAATACGTACTTATTACGTTCTCACGAACAAACATTTACGACGACAGATGTTTATTAGAGTAATTAAAATTGAAATTGATTTTTCTTGTAATTACTATTGCTACAGTGTATTGTGAGCTAGCATATGTTATATGGTACCTTTCCTATTTTTAGACGACGCCGATTGGAATTGTAGATCAGAGTTATGCAATAAAATTGAGATTTCAAATTCGTCTTTTATAATGGGTAGCGAAATATAATGGGTTGGTGCTTCCCGCTTCCGTAGGTTTAACCCGCGATTCCCTACAAGTGACCCCTGGGTGGTGCTAAACGGGAGCCGAAAACATAACCGGTGGTAGGACCTAGTCCGACTGGCTGGCGACCACCCTCCAACTAGAGTCCGCCGCCAAATAGCCTAGCTGTGTTCCGGCGTGTGGGTTGGAGAGCCAGTTCTATCCCNACGGTTGAAATATGCGGCGACGGACGCGGGGGGGGAGGGATTGCCACGGGAGGCCCTATAAGCTAAGTACTCGGCCCTAATTGACGGGTACCTATCCCGGAGGAACCCGACAATGTCACTAGCACTTTCACTGACACTTTCTTCATGCTGCATTTTCGGTCTTCTTGCCCGGGGGGGGCGGCCCCGGGACTTTTGTTGAACTCGCCGAAGGGCGAGGCCCCGGATAGGATTTGTAACCCCCCTGTGCTGCAGGACAGCAAGGAGCAGGGGGGGGGAATGCCTATGCCGTGAAAACGGCAATCGGCGGGGAAAAGGAAAGGAACCCGCTCGGGCTGTATAGTGCTACAGCAGGCAGAATCGCGAGCGGGGGTCTAGTTTTGAAAAAGACTGTTGTTTTGGGAAAGGTTAGGAAATCGCTAGCCTGTGAGTGCCACAGGAAGCCTGATCGTAGCGATTGGTTTTGCCTTGAAAAAGGCAGTTGGTAAAGGGTGGGTTCGCGGTTACAACACTTTAGCGCACAAAAATGGACTCCGAGACGCAAATCGCAAGCGACCAACGGATCGGCACGTCTGCACTACTGAATTGTAAGCACGATGTATTCACGGTCACTACACTGTCGAGCACAACTGTGAGTTCAGAGACGCAGCTCGCAAGCGGGCCACGGATCGGAAAGCACGTCCGCGCACGACCGAGTCGTGAGCGAGAATGACGGTGAAGGAATAACATCGTGTAATAAAAATCAAACCCGCAAGATCATAATTTGCGTAATTACTGGTGGTAGGACCTCTTGTAAGTCCGCACGTGTAGGTACCACCACCCTGCCTATTTCTGCCGTGAAGCAGTAATGCGTTTCGGTTTGAAGGGTGGGGCAGCCGTTGTAACTATACTGAGATCTTAGAACTCATATCTCAAGGTGGGTGGCGCATTTACGTTGTAGATATCTATGGGCTCCGGTAACCACTTAACACCAGGTATGCTGTGAGCTCGTCTACCCAGCTAAGCAATAAAAATAAAAAAACTCACTTCCATGTATTTGACATAACACACATATATATCTATACTCTTTGTTTATTGTCAAACTTTTGTTAATGTTTCAAGTCTGTGGTGAAATTGAGTATAGAGTATAGATTATTACTGTTTGTCTTTAATATTATTTGTCTATCGGGTAGTCTTGGCGAAATCTGTGATTATAGAAGTATAATAATGTTGAAACTTATAATTTCAATTAATTATTGTCGAATTTCGATTACTGGGGGAACAATAGATACTTGAGAATTGTCATAGTCCCATCACTCAGTAGGGACACACCGGACGTCTTGTCGGTAAGGCCACGGCCGCTTGATTGTTTCGTGGCTGATTGTACAGAATCACTGAAAAATAAATTATCGAAATACCAACGTAATGGAGAAAGACAAATTTGGAGCTTATTTGTTTGTCGACTCCAATTATGATTTTCATTAACCAATATATTACTAAAGATTAATGTCGAAGAAAAATCATAATATTATGTAAAAAAAATTAGATATTATTTCCATTGAAAGGAAAATAGAAGTTTCCTATAAAATACATTCAAAATTTGTTGCAGTATCATGAAATATTTTTGACGATCTATAAATAGACAAATCCGATAGACCTTAAGCTACATTTTTTTGTTTAGTAACGGTACGGGAGCAATAGCGCTGACATTTCGGTAGGCAGCGGCTTGGCTCTGCCCCTGGCATTGCTGAAGTCCATGGGCGACGGTAACCACTCACCATCAGGTGGGCCGTATGCCCGTCTGCCTACAAAGGCAATAAAAAAAAATAAAAAAAAAATTTTTTTTAAGACAACTCTTGTCATGTTAAAGCAATAGACAATGTCAAAATGTACTAATACAGTCGACGTCGCCCCAAACACGTCATTTCGGATCCTCCCAATCCACTAACGGTGCTTTTAGGTACCTCAAGCACCGGTCACCGTTCTCGTCGAACCCGTCGCTTGCGACGAAGGGCTCGTCGAGTAAATTAACCCACAGACACAGCCCGCTGAGTTTCTCGCCGGATCTTCTCAGTGGGTCGCGTTCCTGATCCGGTGGTAGATTCTGCGAAGCACGGCTCTTGTTAGGGCCAGTGCTAGCGGCGCTCCGGTTTGAGCCCCGTGAGCTCACCTACACGTCAAGGAGAAGCTGTAATAGCCTCTCAAGGCTATCAGCATAGGCAGGAAAAAAAAAAAAAAAACTGATATCTAAAATAATATCGCGAAGTATCGATGACTAATTCAGTGATACGATTGATTACAATTACATATCATTGAGTAAACACTAGCAAATGTGTTCTTCAGTTCACCATCTATGAGAGACACGAAAAGCAGTGGATTTTAGACCCAAAGAATTCAAGGGATCCTCTTATGACCTCCTTAATAATGTCGCTTTTTCGACTCTTATGTGTATACTGTTCCTGTAACACCAAAAATGTGTTAAAAATACCACTGAAACAATTCGTTCATTTAGGCAAACGTATCTTAAGAAAATTATGAAGGCACCACAGAAATAGATTCAAGACCGCTTGTCTACCCAAGTCACTCATAAAATATATTTTATATGGCAACACTAAACCACTGTCAGTCATTCGGGGGTTACGGCCTCGTGAAAAGGAAATAAAGATTTCTTGTAAGGGCAACACTGATTTACAAATGTTGGCCCTTTGCTATCAAGATTTTCTTCGGGTATAGAAATAAATCTTAAGGCGAGATGTTATTGTATAAGATTGTTATTATTATTTTTGTTGGTCATTGGGTGAATGAGCTCGTTTTCAGACCTGGTGTTAAGTGATTACCTAAAACATTGAGCCGTGAAGTATTGTATATATTAGTGTTATATATAATGACATGGAATATTCTAAAAGTGGTTAAACAATAATGAAATACTTAATTGCGTTTTCTGTACAATATTAAGAAAACGCCATTATTTTCCACAAATTCTTTTTTATATACCTATAGTATTCTTGAATTAAATAAAACTGAACTGGTCATTTTTCTCAATGACAAAGAGTTCTGTCAATCTATCTAAGAAAAATACTAAAAAAAATGTTTATATAAAAAAAATACATAAAAAAAGGTTTTTTTTACATATCACTACATAGTATAAAACAAAGTCGCTTTATCTGTCCCTATATCCCTATGTGTGCTTAAATCTTTAAAACTACGCAACGGATTTTGATGCGGTTTTTTTTTAATAGATAGAGTAATTGAAGAGGAAGGTTTATATGTATAATAACATCCATTAAACAGTGGAGAAATCAATAATAAATTACAGTTTCCGAAGCGAAGCGAGGGCGGGTCGCTAGTAATAATAATGTGCATTTAATTTATAAAAATGACGCGAGTCGAATCGCGGCTTGAACGTAGTATAGACTTGTTTCGACCTCTGGTATATTTCAGTCCCGTAATTCAACTCCGGGCAACTTGAAGATCGTTATTTGAAAAGTTTCAAAGCTATAACATGTTACAGAGTGAAGGTTTGGATTGACTAGGCAGTAGTGGGTGGTGGTACGTTATGATGGAATGAAATCAAATTTGATACTTTTGTTTTGCCATAACAGTTTAAGTTAGAATCTTGTTGGGTGATTTATGACCTGGTAGTCTGCATGTTCGTCGTTCTTAGATGGTGGCACTGGTAAATTTGTTATTGGCATTGTGGACAGAAAAGCATGCGGCCCACCTGATGTAGAGTGGTCAGCGGCACTCTTAGGAGTGTCAGTACTTTATGGTAGGCAGCGGCTTGGCTCTGCCCCTGGCATTGCTGACGTCCATGAGCGACGGTGACCACTTACCATCAGGTGGACCTTATGCTCGTCTGCCTACAAAGGCAATAAAAAAGGGACAAATCCATGCCGCTGTTAGTCGGTAAAGATTTCTTCAAACCTTGATTTAAAGAACAACCTCTCATAGTGAACAATCTGGTAGTACTTTAAAAACTACGTGACGTTAAACTGAATTGACGGTACCATCCCGAATTATTCTTAAGAACACTCCCCATTGAGCATACGGTATACCAGGTCCCTTCGTAGACCCAGAGGTTCAAAACGGTCCGTAAGAAACAAAGTAAGGTCCGTTAAGTCCAATTTTGTTGTAACCTAATCGACATAATAAATGGCATTTGTTGTAGAAGATGGGTGGACGAGCTCACGGGTCAGCCGGTGTTAAATGATTACTGGAGCTCATAGATACCGATTAATATTGCATTGCTGTTTGGCGGCAAAAAGAGGCACTTTGGTGGTAGCTACCCGTGCGGACTCACAAGACGTCTTCCTAGTCAAGCCGTAGCATTGAATTTCCTTAAATTGCCCAAACACAATTTTATTAAATATATAATTTATCCTCTTTCATTTTTTGTGAAAATTAATCTTTATTGTGAGATGTCTTAATCTCTCTTAATATTCATAACGATTACAAAAACTCGAAGCAAATTCGAAAGTTAGATTTGTGTTATTACTTCGAGACGACTAAAATTTACTAGTAGAAATAAAGTCGTTTATACTCTCTATTGCTTGATGAAGCTCCGTAATAGCGGCCCCAGCTACTGACGGGCTGGCTTCGTTTAATTTTCTCCGGCGCACCGAAAACGATTTGCGTAAACGGAAATTGCGCGTTGACTCTTTCAGTTTATGTGCGCCTGGTATACGAGCTTGTGTTCAGAAGGAATATTTCTGTTGATTTCATACAAAAATGTTAATATTATTTAATTAATTTATTGCCCTTGTACAACTCGAACATACGGCCCACCTCATGGTGAGTGGTTACCGTCGCCCATGGGCTTCAGCAAAGCCAAGGGCAGAGCCAAGCCGCTGCCTACCGTTAAGTACTCTCCACAGGCCTCGTTTGAAGAAGGACATTTTGAAATTGCGCGTTGACTCTTTCAGTTTATGTGCGCCTGGTATACGAACTTGTGTTCAGAAGGAATGTTTCTGTTAGTTTCACTACAAAAATGTTAATTATTTAATTAATTTATTGCCCTTGTTTCTTCTACAAGATGAGCATACGGCCCACCTGATGGTGAGTGGTTACCGTCGCCCATGGACTTCAGCAATGCCAGGGGCAGAGCCAAGCCGCTGCCTACCGTCAAGCCGCTGCCTACCGCTTAACACTCTCCACAAGCCTCGTTTGAAGAAGGACATGTCATAGCGCTCGGTACCGACCGATTAGTCTCCTCCCAGCGATAGGCAAAATTTACGAACGACTCCTTAGGAAACGCCTCTGGGACTTCGTTACCGCGAATAAAATTCTAATAGACGAGCAGTTTGGATTCCGCGCCAAACACTCCTGCGTACAACAAGTGCACCGCCTCACGGAGCACATCTTAATAGGGCTAAATAGGCGTAAACAAATCCCGACCGGCGCCCTCTTCTTCGATGTAGCGAAGGCGTTCGACAAAGTCTGGCACAACGGTTTGATCTACAAACTGTACAACATGGGAGTGCCAGACAGACTCGTGCTCATCATACGAGACTTCTTGTCGAACCGTTNGCACCGCCCGCCACCGGAGTAGAGTTCATCCATACTACCTGGAGCCACTGCGGTCATCCACAGTGCGTTTCCAGAGATCTTTTTTGCCACGTACCATCCGGCTATGGAATGAGCTCCCCTCCTCGGTGTTTCCCGAGCGCTATGACATGTCCTTCTTCAAACGAGGCTTGTGGAGAGTATTAAGCGGTAGGCAGCGGCTTGGCTTGCCCCTGGCATTGCTGAAGTCCATGGGCGACGGTAACCACTCACCATCAGGTGGGCCGTATGCCCGTCTGCCTACAAAGGCAATAAAAAAATAAAAAAAAAAAAAAAAAATTTACCTTCGGCAACCACTTAATGCCAAATAGGGTGTGAGCTTATTCCCCCTTTTAGTGCAATAAAAACACTATAAATAGATCTAATTGGACTTGAAGCCATGATTCTGCATTGGAGCTTGAGAAAAAACTTTGATGCTATTATAATAATAGAGGTCCCGCAGTAGTCGAAATTCGACTATAATTAATTGGAATTGTAAGTTTGTACACTATTATGATTGTATTTTATACTTCTATAATCACAAATTTCGCCAAGGCTACTCTATAAAAAAATATTCTCAATTTGACTACAGACCTCAAGAACAAAAGTTTGACAATAAATAGTATGCATGCGTGTGTGCGTCAAGTACATGGTATGTAGTGTGTGTAATGTTTTCTTTATTGATTAAATGTATCTTTTATGCATTATTTTAGAAAAAATATTAGCATTGTGCACTTCCTCTCTATATTCTCTATAAGTGTGGAAAATTTCATACTCCTCCGTCCGCGCAATTTTCGTAAAAAGGGATACAAAGTTTTTGCTTCACGTATTAATATATAGATAATGATGTAAATTTATACTGAAAAAATGTCAATTCGTTTCACAAAGTAATGTCCTAGAATAGATATTCTATGCTAAGGGCGGGTGCTGAATAAATAATAGGTAGATCGATACTCAGTGTGTTGAGATCCCATAATAGCCGGCACTGATGTCACGTCACTTCATAAAATACAATATCCGATATAGACGTCAAAATAGTTCAATATGATATTCTTTCACGAACAATACTTGGATAATTATGACCATTCAGGTACATAATAAAATTTTAGTTCTTCAATTCTCGAAATTAGAAGAATCTTCTAGAAGTCTTATAGGTCTTATTTAACCACGTGGGCCGATATATAGTCCGCTTTATAACAGTAATTATTGTTCAGATAAAATCTATATTTATTGGAAGTTTTTTTATGCTTGCATACCTTACGCTAATAGAAGTGAGTAATTGTATAAAAAAGAGATTATTTTTATTTAAATTGCTTACGTAGCTTCACGAATGTTCTAGAACACAAAAATGTTTCACCCTCTTCTTCTTGTACCTAGCGTTTTCCCTTCCTACTTAAACTCCACCACTTTGCCCGGTCTTCGGCATTTTGTGGGTGAGGTTGTTCTCCTCCTTCAATCCACCTTTACCACATCCAACCTCGTCAAATGCAAAAAATTCAAAACCACATAGGTACATGTAAATCCAATAATCCATTTGATGTCATAAAATCTCATCTCGAGTGCATTGAACCTGGGATCGTGTATTCAAATTTATACATTCGATGAAGGCTTAGACTCGCTACGGAGCAACTGTTTAGTATTCTATATCAGATACCGGTGTTGGTTTTAATGTGAAATGCAATGGGTATCCGCCTGCCATGCGCATATTTTTGCAGCGTAAACATTGAATCTAAATTTAGACACGTCATGATTTCAGGACTTCTTCCATATGGTTGTTATAATGTAACAAAATTAGATGGACAGACCGAAGCCTTGACACAATTGGGACTTAGACCTCGTGTCTCAAGGTGGGGGCTGGCATTGACCTATCTGTGTGATGCGCTACCTTTGAACACTGAGTGGGCCGTGAGCTCATTTACTCTCCTCCAGTGCAATCAAAAATACAATAGTATAAGTTAATGTACCAGGAGAACAAGTGTATTAGGAAGTAATTCGCGGTACAACGTACAAATTGATCTCTCGAGAATCCAAAGTTATTTTGGTTTATCTTGAACCATTATCTATATATTAATACGTGATGCAAAAACTTTGTACCCCTTTTTATGAAAATTGCGCGGACGGAGGAGTATGAAATTTTCCACACTTATAGAGAATATAGAGAAAAATATACATGCAAATTTTTTATAAAATAATGCATAAAAGATACATTAAATCAATAAAGAAAACATTACACACACTACATAGTCTACATACTATGTATTTGACGCACACACGCATGCATACTATTTATTGTCAAACTTTTGTTCTTGACGTCTGTTGTCAAATTGAGAATAGATTAAATATTGTTTATCTTTATTAATATTTTTTATAATGTAGCCTTGGCAAAATTTGTGATTATAGAAGTATAAAATACAATAATAATATTGTACAAATTTACAATTCCAATTAATTATAGTCGAATTTCGACTACTGCAGGACCTCTAGTAAATTCTTATTTTCAAGTTTATATAATTTGTTTGTAAACGCATTGAGATAAATCCATAAATCAGCTTTATGGCTATAAGTTTCCCGCTAATTCAAAGTATTTTGCAACGCCTCAAGAACAGAGTCATACTTTTTGTAGAATTTTGAATAATTTTTTACTAGCTTCGGTTTTATTTAAATTCAATATTACACTCATTTTAATCTGCACATTATAATGTCCCAACTACTTTTCCTACTGTTTACTATATTATCTATTAGGATGACCTTAGTATCACCATGGTAAGATGAAAATAAATATGCGCTGCTCAGATGGGAGGACGAGTTCATGGCCCACCTGGGGTTAGGTGGTTATCGGAACCCATATACATCTACAACGTAAATGCCACCACCCACATTGAAACAAAAGTTTCACTTTTTAACAGTAGTACAACGGCTGCCCTGCACTTCGAACCGAAACGCATTACTGTTTCGCGGTAGAAGTAGGCAGGGTGGTGGTACCTACCCGTGCGGACTCACAAGACGTCCTACCACCAGTAATTACAAAAAATTTCAGCTAAAAATAACAAACCAATCTTATCAAGTTACACAAAATTAATGCAGATATACACAAAAAAGTACCAGGGACACATGAGTATTTAGAAGTAGTAGCGTGCAAAATAGCGTTTTTCCATCTAAATTTCAAAGCGGCCTCGGGGGGTATTCGTAACACTGTTTTAAGGCAATTCACCTCGACTATGCAAACAAGGGTCGCGTGCTTAGTGCATTTTTAGCTTCGGCTGTGAACAATTTGTTTTTAAAGAGAATAATTTATTACTGTGAAAATGAAAACTTTTTATTTCTTTCCTGGAATGAAGATGTCTCAGGAAGTTAATCTGTGGTGAATTTATAAGAGACAAAGCCATGTGAAATCAAAATATTCTAGTGTTTTCTTCGGTTTTTAGAGGTCTTAGATATATTAAGACTTTTTAACACGCTTTTATTAGCTTCGTTTTTTAATAAATTTTAATTAAAAATAGTTTTTTTTTTTTTCCCTACCTATGCTGATAGCCTTGAGAGGCTATTTCAGCTTCACCCTAACGTTTGTAGGTGAGCTCGCGGGGCTCAACCGGAGAGTTGCTAACACTGACCCTAGCAAGAGCAGTGCTTCGCAGAATCTACCACCGGATCGGAAACGCGACCCACTGAGAAGATCCGGCGAGAAACTCAGTGGGCTGTGTCTATGGGTTAGTTCGCTCGTCGAGCCCTTCGTCGCAAGCGACGGGTTCGACGAGGACGGTGACCGGTGCTTGTGGTGCCTAAAAGCACCGTTAATGGATCAGGAGGATCCGTAATGACGTGCTTTGGGCGACGTCGACGGTTTACCATTCGGTCTACTGGGTCGGGTAAGTAATTTCCAGCGGCTACGATGAGAGGGTTCTCATAATCCTATCCTGCAGAATCGGGATTGAATAACCTGAAGGGATTTCAAGTGGGTGCGGGCTGCGTGAGCGAACACTACGCTTGCATACGTCATGACGGGGCGTATACAAGTTTTGTAGAGAGTTACCTTATTGCGGAGGGACAGTTTGCTTCGACTACAAAGCATTGGATAGAGTCGTCCTAGAATAAACGCGGCGCGGTCGCGTACCGTTTTTATATGGGGACGGAATGTCATCCCTCTGTCGAGGGTGACGCCTAGATATTTGACCTTCGAGACCCACGGTATGGGCTGGCCAAAGAGAGTGATGGGACTAACGGCGGAGGTGTTTGCGCGCCTACTACGGAGTGGGATGCTCGAAGTGATGTTCGGAGGGCGACCCCTTTTGAAGAGCACCGCTGCGCTTTTCGTGGGGTTGATGTCTATTCGCCACTTCCGGAACCACTGTCCCATGGTGGCTACTGCGATCTGGAGTCGCCGATGAAGCAGCGACATCTTCCTACACGAGTAGTAGATAGCCGTGTCATCGGCGAAGAGCGCTAGATGGGTCTCCGGAGACCGGGGTATATCATTGATATACAAACTAAATAATAACGGGGAGAGCGCGGAGCCTTGCGGGACTCCGGCAGTCAGTTGACGGGGACGAGAACGAGTTCCCTCTACTCGATATCGAAACGAACGGTTCGACAAGAAGTCTCGTATGATGAGCACGAGTCTGTCTGGCACTCCCATGTTGTACAGTTTGTAAATTAAACCGTTGTGCCAGACTTTGTCGAACGCCTTCGCGATGTCGAAGAAGAGGGCGCCGGTCGGGATTTGTTTACGCCTATTTAGTCCTATCAGGATGTGCTCCGTGAGGCGGTGCACTTGTTGTACGCACGAGTGTTTAGAGCGGAATCCGAACTGTTCGTCTATGAGAATTTTGTTCGCGGTAACAAAATCCCAGAGGCGTTTCCTAAGGAGCCGTTCGTAAATTTTTCCTATCGTCGAGAGGAGACTAATCGGACGGTAACTAGAAGTTTCGTTTGTCGGTTTGCCCGGCTTATGTATACCGATAACGTCCGCTTCTTTCCACACCGCGGGAAAGATGCAGTGCGTCATAGCGGCATTTAAAATTGTAGCCAACATTGCTATCAGTTGGACTGGCAAGAGTTTTAGCGCGCGGTTGTGGATGCCGTCGGAGCCGGGTGCCTTCCTAGGTTGGAGGTTGTGGATCGCGTCTCTAACTTCGTCAGTGGTAATGGGGGGTAACGCGTCCGAGGGCGGCAGGGAAGCTCTGCGCTCGACCTCCCTGTCGACTAACTCGGTGTGTTCGGGGTCCGCGTGTTGAGTGCTGGTGGTGCACTGCTCTTGCAGTGCATCGGCCAGCAGCTCAGCCTTGTCATCGTCATCGAATGCCGGTGGTTGGCCTGAAGGGCGTAAGAGGGGAGGCATAGTAGCGGTAGTTTCGGATTTGAGAGTCCTAGCTAGTCGCCAGTATGCTTGGTGGGAGGGCGCGAGTTGTTCTAAATAACTATGCCAATTATCGTTACGCGCGTCGCTTAAGCGGGAGTGGACTTCGCGTTGTAGACGACGCATCTGAATCCGGTTTGAATGCGTGGGAAGACGATCGTAGGCCCGGATTGCCGCGTTCCTAACTCTTAAGAGATTCCTAAGATCGGGGGACAGTCTGATGCGGTGGAAGCTGTCCTCCACATCGACTTCTTTAGAAGATCTAATGATCGCGGAAGAGATGTGATCGGTAATGATGTTTATGGATTCGACGGTGTCCTCGGGGGATGGATTCGAATCCGGGCCGTAAGGGAGGATTGGCGGAGCGGCGTCGGCTAGGCACGTGCCCAGCTTATTCCAATCCACCATGGTCCTCGTAACAGTGACTGGGTTGTGAGGGCGACCGAGCTGCATAACGACAGGTCGGTGGTCTGAGTCGAGCTCTGACATTGCTTCGATGGAACGCAAGCGCAGAGTTACGTTCCTAAGCAATGCCAGGTCTATAGTGCTCGGACGGAGCGCGATGTTATACGGATAACATGTTGGAGTTGGGGGACCGACTATTTCAAAGGTGAGGTCGTCTATAAACGCGTCGAGACGCCTACCGTTAACGTTTGTACGATGGCAGTTCCACCTAGTGTGGTGGCAATTTAAATCGCCTGCCAGGATGACAGAGTCTCCCATGCCGAACAGTGACTCGATGTCACTGCTCAGAAGGGGCTTGTCCGGGGGGAGATAAACGGATGCGATGACGATCGGCTGGTGTCCCGTCAGCGAGATACGGCACACTGACGCCTCGATATGTGAGAGCGAGGGAGTATCGAGAGGGACAACGTGCAGGGCCCGCCTATAGTAAATGGCAGTCCCGCCTTTGGAGGCGGTGAGTCTGTCATTCCTAACCATGACGTAATTCGCGACTTTCGGGTCGCGACGCGAGGGCTTCAGACAGGTTTCCTGCACTAATAGAATATCTACAAGATTATCGCGGAGGAATTCGAAAATTTGATCGCGTTGCCGCGCGAGTCCGTTAGCATTGTAGAATGCTAACGTAAGGGAATACGGTTTTTCTCTACCTTTTTGCGCCATTGATTACCGGTAAAGATTTTATAACGTACGCGACACGGACTCATAAACGTCCATGTGATCGAACGCGGCCGCGAGCCGCTGTTCGGGGGTTGTCGACCTACGGATAGCGTCAGCGAACGATCGCAGACGGTCGAAGTTCACCGCGGTGACGAAGTCGCGCACGAGCGCGAAGTCGTTGACGGCAGAGGGTTGCGGGGGACGGAACGCGGGCGCGGGGCGAGGTGCGAGCAGGGGCTGAGGCGCGGGGCGTGTCGCGAGCGGGGGCGGGGGTGCGGTTTGCGTTCCCGCCTTCGTATACGGCAGCGGCTTTTTCCACGCTGAAACCGTGGGAACTGCAGCCGGCACGAAGGCAGGTTTCGGCACTGAAGGTGCCGAAGTCTTTGGGCCGACGGTTCGCGGAGCTGGGTGGGTTGGGCGTTTTCGCGGAGCCCTGGGACATCCACGGTAGTTCGCGGGGTGCCCTTGCTTAAGGCATAGGACACAGCTGGGAGGTTCGGTCGCGGTTTCCCTATCTCTAACGCAATCTAACGTAGCGTGATCGCCGAGGCATTTCACGCAGCGGGGGCGCGCGTGGCAATTACGCGCCGAGTGGCCATAGAGTTGGCACCTGTAGCACTGCCCGGGAGTGCCACGCTTATGGGGGGCTTCGATCGAGATCCCGGATAGGCCGCAAATTGTCGTGAGACATGCGATCTTCTTTTTGGCCTCCGGGGTGGGTTCTAACGCCACGAGTATCATATTATAGGGCTGTTTGCCCCGCCCGCTGTGCATCCGGTGCACACTAACTATCGGGAGGGCCTGAGCGGTCAGATCCTCCTTTATGTAGTCGATGTCGAGTTCTTTAGGGACTCCGCGTATTACTACGCGGAGCTCGCGGTCCTCCTGAAGAGCATAGGTGTGGAAACCTATGTTCTCCTTTCGGAGGTATGCTGAGAGGGCCCTATGGTCGCCCGGCGTTGCGACCTTAATCTGAATTCCATGCGCGACGTTACGCGCATGGGTGTAGTTTATTTTATTTGCCTGAAGGGCCTGGGAAACGCGGTTCCACGCGGTTTTTTCCTGGAGAATCAGCGGGGGCGGGGCAGCTACTTTAGGAGCGGGCGCGGGCTTGGGACGCGGCGGTGGGGTTACGCGGCGCGCGGAGTCCGACTCCGGTGTAACTACTACTTTCGGTCGAGAGGCGGACGCGGATTTCGTCTGTTTTGTCGTGGAGTTCCGGGACTCCACGGCGCGAGTACGCTTCTTTCCACGTGTTACTGTTTGGAAACCATCCGAGGTTCCGGGCTGAGGGCTGGATGCGGATTCAAAGTCCATCTCCGATTCCGTATCGGAGCCTGAACTTGAGACTACGGAGGTCGCGACGGACGATACGAGCGATGACGTAATCGACGCGGGCGCGGGGGTGGGGGTAGCGTTAGGCGCTATGTGAGTCGCATCGTGGGAACGTGCGCTCGAACTTGACGCGGCGACGGGGGGCGCGCGACGTGCCTCCGAGGCACGTTTAAAGTACGCGGCGACGGACGCGGGGGAGGAGGGATTGCCACGATAGGCCCTATATGCCAGATATTCGGCCCTAATTGTCGGGTACCTTTCCCGGAGGAACCCTTGTTGCTTTGAAAAAGACAGTTGGTATGAGGTGGGTATTCACGGTTACAACACTATCACGCACAAATGTGTGTTCCGATGCGTAGATTGCAAGCGACCAACGGATTGGAAGGCACGTCCGCACACAACCGAGTCGTAAACGAGAATGTATTCACGGTCACTAAACTGTCGAGCACAGCTGTGAGTTCAGAGACGCAGCTCGCAAGCGGGCCACGGATCGGAAAGCACGTCCGCGCACGACCGAGTCGTGAGCGAGAATCGTGGTGATTGTCGCAGTTGGCATCTGTATTTATGTGATTTATGTAATTTACTCATACGCGCTCTGTGTTCTTAGTGTGAGTTTGTTAACGATCTCTATAGCGTAGAAGTGAACTCAAATTTGTATGGTATTGGAACGTTTGCCTAGTCTGCCGCTAGGGGCGCTGTTCTAACTGCATACAATTTTGAGTTAACTTTTACGCTATCGAGAACGTTAAAAAACACGCATACCGCACACTAAATGTGTTTGTCTTTGTCCCACATACGTACGGTTCTAACCCAAATCACACATCAGAACCTCAGGTTGGCGCCGTACTCTGTAAATAGTTTATCTTACTTTTGTCTCATTTATACAGCTCTGATTTCGAGTCACGTATTTTGAATTCGGGAAGGTATTTCTCGCCCAGTAGAGGGTCAGTTGGAAAAATATTTGAGTGTATAATCCGGTTATTTATTTGCGAGGGTTTGTTTATTGGCTAAACATCCTTTGGGCCCTTATGTGTACTTTGCAAAAACGTGATTGATTTTTTTTTGTGGACAAACAAATGAATATTAATAAATTGAATAATGATTATGTTTTTATATTGGGAATACGAGAAGAGTTTCTGGTAAATTAGTAAATCATAAGATAAATGGTACGTTAAATGATTCAGGTACCAGGATGTAATAAAATACAAGAGCTCATTCAACATGACAACAAAGTATACTTAAGTAGAAACATCCAATCTGTGAAATTACCTTTTTTTCCCTACCTAAGTATTGGTAGTCTAAGTCTTTTTTACTGGTGGTAGGACCTCTTGTGAGTCCGCACGGGTAGGTTCCACCACCCTGCCTATTTCTGCCGTGAAGCAGTAAAAATTGAAGGGTAGGGCAGCCGTTGTAACTATACTTGAGACCTTAGAACTTATATCTCAAGGTGGGTGGCACATTTACGTTGTGGATGTCTATGGGCTCCAGTAACCACTTAACACCAAAAAAAGGTGGGCTGTGAGCTCGTCCACCCATCTAAGCCATAAAAAAAGGCTATTCCAACACGCGTGGAGTGGTATCTGAACTTACGGGCTTAACCTGCAGAGACTTGCTAATATAAGCAACATTAGCAAGAGCGGTGCTTCCAAAGTTTAGATACCAAACTAATGACCGTCTCCGACACGTATATTGAACGGTAATGTGTGTTTTACTTGAGAGGTTTTCAAATAACCAGTGAGCATTGATTTTCTGGCTTCCCTGCGGCAATTGAGAAAGTATAATTAGAATTAAAAAAAACGACTTTAACCAAATGAAAAGAAAATGTCATCAACGTAGTCAATTAAATATACATTAATAAGGTAAATTCAAAAACTACTTGTCAGCTGATGTTGATGAAATTTAAATGGAACCACATGAGAAGTCCCAGTTTTCGATCTATAGAAAATCATCAAAATGGTTTGTTGCAAATGATGTGACAAAAAAAAAACCAGCAGCATAACGACAAGTTCTTTTATTTGTGCGAGAAAGCAGAAAGCAGGTAGAAATGGCTGGCATGGCTTCTTTTATTAACACTATCCCCCCTTCGTTGGCTTTGGCTAGCGGCAGTGGCGGAAGGGGGCGTGTTAACATGGCTTGGTGGCTTGGCTGGCAGCAGGGCATGAATAGTATAAAAAACTAACAAGATACGCTTTTATAGAAAATCCAACTAAAAAAGCGTGGGGTGCTTTTCAGGATATTATCAAAATAACCCTTCTACCTACGAACAAATACTTATTATTTATTCGTAGCCTTCAACTCATATCTGTTCAGAAAATATTTATAACTACTGATACCAACCATGCACCCCACGCATTTTTTACAATAAAATCATTTTTTCTTACACTATTTTTAATTTAAATTTATTTTCTATTTTTTAGTTGAAATTCAATTGTTTCAATTTTTATTTTTCAAATTTTTTTTTAATATTGAATTGTCATCGGTCCTTAATAAGTATATCAAATTTCGAGTTAATCCGACGTTTTGAAGGGGGTCAAAATCATGTTCAGAGATTCCGTTACAAACATACATACGTCTGAAGCTAATAAAAGCGTATTAAAACCGAGTCGAATCAACAACTTCTTTTTTCGGAGTCAGTTAATTTCGATGGAACAAATACCCGGATTTAGTGAATTGGAACTGTGACCTCATGTCTCAAGCTGTGTGTGAATCTAATGTTCTCGTTTTAACTGATCCCATTAGCTATCCAAACTAGACGACTTTATACTGGTGGTAGGACCTCTTGAGAGTCCGCGCGGGTAGGTACCACCGCCCTGCCTATTTTCTGCCGTGAAGCAGTAATGCGTTTCGGTTTGAAGGGTGGGGCAGCCGTTGTAACTATACCTGAGACCTTCGAACTTATGTCTCAAGGTGGGTGGCGCATTTACGTTGTATTGGATCCAGTAATCACTTAACACCAGGTGGGCTGTGAGTTCGTCTACCCATTTAAGCAATAAAAAAAAAGACGAGTCGTTTCATGTGTCATTTTTTTTTATGTACTAGTTGATCTAAAGTGATGACCATAGACATTAAAACGTGAGACCCGTCATTCACCTTGAGACACTGCGTGTAAATCTCAACATTAGTATTTTTATAGGGTACATTCCGCCATTTAAGCAAAAACGGATTTCTGCTCCGAATTTAATTTAATTTATTTATTTATTTGGGAAACAAACAGTACAATAGAAACATATAATATTTTAAAAAAATATAGCTAAAACAATAACCAAATATGCTTCCACAATCAAAATCGCATATAAGTAGAAAGTGAACATGAAGAGGAATTTAGAAATTTAAATTACAAAAAAACAAAAGCAACACAATACGCACATACTATTTTATACATTAACTTACACTATAAAACTATAATACTCATCGGACTAAATCACCTTATAAATATTTTAAAATAGCTTTTCCATATGCTACAAGTGACATGCAAAAGATGTCAGCATTAGAGAACTTAGCATCATACAACCTACAAGATCTACGGACAAAAGAGTTAGAAGCATATTTCGTTCGAGCCGTGGACATGTGGAAGGAATCCACTAAGAATACCCGATTCGCTTAGTTAATAATGAAGAAAGGTTTTAATTTATTATGCGGACCTTCAATAAGGCCGGACGAGACACTACGGCGTTGTTATTATTAAATACGAAGCAGCCATTTCATGAAAACTATATTATTATGTACCTACTGCCCGTATGAAATTTTTATGTCCGAACGTAACTGTGTCATCGACAGATTAAATTATTTGAGCAATTCTAAGAATTTTACCTTTTTTTTATTTTTTTTATTTTATTGCTTAGATGGGTGGACGAGCTCAGAGTCCACCTGGTGTTAAGTGGTTACTGGGGCTCATAGACATCTACAATGTAAATGCGCCACCCACCTTGAGGTATATATATATATATATATATATATATATATATTTGCTAGATGGTTGGACGAGCTCACAGCCCACCTGATGTTAAGTGGTTACTGGAGCCCATAGACATCTACGACGTAAATGCGCCACCCACCTTGAGATATAAATTCTAAGGTATCAAGTATAGTTGCCACGGCTGCCCCACCCTTCAAACCGAAACGCAGTACTGCTTCACGGCAGAAATAGGCGGGGCGGTGGTACCTACCCGCGCGGACTCACAAGAGGTCCTAACACCAGTAATTACGCAAATTATAATTTTGCGGGCTTAATTTTTATTACACGATGTTAATTCCTTTACCGTGGAAGTCAATCGTGAACATTTTTCGAGTACGTATTTCATTAGAAAAATTGGTACCCGCCTGAGATTCGAACACCGGTGCATCGCTCAACACGAATGCACCGGACGTCTTATCCCTTAGGCCACGACGACTTCAAGCTACCCCACCCTTCAAACCGAAACGCATTACTGCTTCACGACAGAAATAGGCTGGGTACCTACCCGTGCGGACTCACAAGAGGTCCTACCACCAGTAAAAACCTCTCTTAGTTAGCATATCTGTGTAACAGAGGTATTTATGATGAATATGCGTTATGAATATTTTACTATCTTATTTTAGTATCTTAGGATTTGTTTTTTCCAGAGTCTACTAGATGTTTTGTTGCCTTAATAATAGAGACGGAAACAATTACTTCAGTGCGTCATGTAGGACACCAGTGACCTACAGACAAAGGGTTAATTTTTTATTGATTAAGTTGGGGGGACGAGCTCACGGCCCACCTGGTGTTAAGTGGTGACTGGAGCCTACAACGTAAATGCCCCACCCACCTGGAGATATAAGTTCTAAGGAAATATAAGTTAACTGTATAATAACATCTTAAGGTTAATAATTTTTTCAAGTTCTTTTTAGTTAAAAATAATTTGTCTTTTTTTATAGCATCAGCTTAATGAATATTTTCGGTGCCATATACACAATATACTTTTTATAATTTTCACATTATTCCGCGTCCTGTTTGCTTGAGATGCCTTTTGAAAATTATCCATGGTCGTTTACATGTGTAGTAAGTTGAGGAAATAGAAGAGGAAATCTTGACAAATAGCTCTGTAGCACGATAGAGTCGGGCATAATTGCCGCAAGCTCTTTAACTTTAAGAGCATGCTCGAAGTTTTCCTCGTCCCAAATTTTTCTGGAACATATCCGGTAGCGTATCACGTGTAGCCACAGAGTCTCGATTCTTAACTTTAACGTTAGACAGAGAGAGAGAATACACTTTATTGCACACCAACACAATTTACATTCAAAAGGCAGATACATTTGTACAATAGGCGGTCTTGTCGCTAAAAGCGATCTCTTCCAGACAACCGTTTAATTTACAGAAATTCTGAAAAATATAAAAATGTAAGAGGTATGTTGCGGTGTACGATAACAATACATTATTATAGAAAATATATATATACAATAAACAGATATATACCGTTTACATATAATATATACCAATATACATACTTACATACAATACATACTAATATACTTACACACACATAATAAATCGAACCGCCTAGGCGCCTGGACGGTGAGTGAATTGTAAAAGAATGATGATGAATGCGCCGACATTTTTATTAACGTTACTATTATCAGTGAAGAATAATTGAAATCTTTTAAATAAACTTCCACCTTAAATTAATACGATCAAATTAGTTTTTAGCTTGTTAAGGGACCAATAGACACATTGATGAGAATTTTGGTGTGATAATTTTTATTACATTGCTTGGGTTTCTTGAATAAAACCTCCAAATCGATCTTGAGTTTGTATTTTCTTTATTCAGGTATTTTCTTCATTTTTATGTTGCGAATAAGTTAGCTTTTTTACTGGTGGTAGGACCTCTTGTGAGTCCGCGCGGGTGGGTACCACCACCCTGCCTATTTCTGCCGTGAAGCAGTAATGCGTTTCGGTTTGAAGGGTGGGGCAGCCGTTGTAACTATACTTGAGACCTTAGAGCTTGTATCTCAAGGTGGGTGGCGCATTTACGTTGTGGATCTCTATGGGCTCCAGTAACCACTTAACACCAGGTGGGCTGTGAGCTCGTCCACCCATCTAAGCAATAAAAAAAAATAAGCTTGTCACGGCGATTTTTAATGAAGTGTAAATAGTGTAGGATTGTAGATAAACACAAATAAAAATTTCAACATTGCTCCTGAAAATGTCGTAGGCGTTATAACATTGCTATGTCTTTTCTCTGAATGAAAATTTCTGATTACTGGTGGTAGGGCGTCCTCTGAGCCCGCATTGATAGGCACCAGCTTCCTACTTAGTTCTTCCGTGAAGCAGTAATGCGTTTGGATTGTAGAGAAAGTCGTTGTGCTATAAAACTGAGATTCATATCTCAAGGTCGACGGCGGCACCTACATTGTCTACGGTCTCCGGTAACCACTTGCTATCAAGTGGGCCGTAACCACTTCTATCCACATTGGTAATTACATGTCCTAGAATGGGCCGATATCATCATTTTTTCTTGACATAGCGGGCGTATGGAGGGTGCAAAGAGATAACTAACTTATGTGTATTATCTATGCAGATGTGGAAAGGGCCAATTGGCAAAAGAAGAATAGGGAGACCGAAAAGACGATGGGCTGACGACATAACCGAAATAATACGAAAGGACTGGCAAACTATCGGCAAAGACAGATCAGTGGAAAGGACTGGAGGTCCATAACCAATAGCAAAAACTGACTCTTACATTTAGACAATCTCTCCTTCCGTCGATAATCCTCAATCCTGAGGGTCGTGGAGATAGTCGTTCTCTAACAACTTTCTCCTGCGCCATTCCTGCCTATCCTAGGCTGTGTGGGTAGCAACATTTAGAAAATAAGCAAAACATTAATAACTAACTAAACATTAACAAACAGATTCCACATTTGACAATGAATATTAAGGCTATTGAAATAGGCTATTTATTTTATTTATTATCTATGCAAAGAGATGCCGCAGCACGAAACTATGACAGTTCTTTTTTTTATTGCCCTTGTAAGCAGACGAGCATACGGCCCATCTGATGGTGGGTGGTTACCGTCATCCATGGGCTTCAGCAATGCCAGGGGCAGAGCCTTGCAAGATCTGCAGCAGATGCTGAACGGCTTAGCAGATTCTTCGCGATGAATTGGACTCCGGATGAACATGGATAAAACCAAAGTGATGTTCAATGGTTACATTAGCCCGGGTCCGATCGTCGTGAAGGGCTGCCCGCTTGAAGCTGTTGATGAATATTTATACATCGGGCAGACTCTACAGATGGGTAAACACAGCTTGGAGAGGGAAGTCAAGAGAAGGATCTAACTGGGCTGAGTGGCGTTCGGCAAACTGCATGGAGCCTTTTCATCGCACATCCCACAGTGCCTGAAAACAAAAGTTTTTAACCAGTGCGCCCTACCGGTAATGACTTATGGAGCCGAAACGTGGACACTCACAGTACGGTTGGTCCGTCAGCTCAAGGTCGCTCAGCGAGCCATGGAAAGAGCAATGCTCGGAGTTTTTCTAAAGGATAAAAAATCCGGAATGAGATTATTCGACAGAAAACTAAAGTCATCGACATAGCTCAAAGAGTCAGCAAGCTGAAGTGGCAGTGGGCTGGCCATATATGCCGTAGGACTGACGATCGCTGGAGCAGACGGGTTCTCGAGTGGAGACCGCGCAGCGGAAGACGTAACGTGGGTGGTGGTGCGATGACCTGCGAGCGGTGGCCAGCAAGAAGTGGATGAGGAGAGCCGTAGACCGGGCTCAGTGGTGTGGATTGGGAGAGGTCTATGTCCAGCAGTGGACGACTGTGGGCTGTTGATGATGATGATGAGCCAAGCCACTACCTACTGCAAAACGGGACGTCTTCACTGTTCTTAAGGCGACGAATGTGTTTCGATTCCACACTGGCGATGACACCTCCACTCTACCGAAGCATACGACCCGAATTGAGACGATGTTTGACGAGTGGTTGCCGCAGTTGCGATATACATTTAAAGGCTTTAAATTGACGGTTTTGTGTTACAGGAACCGCATCGAGAGAACCGCTTCAAAACAATGGCGTGGCTCGGTGCGGCGCATCATCTCTGCAACTGTCTGTGAGTACTTTTTCATTTCATTTAACTGTTAGAATGAGTCAGTGAATCTCGTTGATCTGCCGCGGCACTCTCGTATGGCGTCAAATTATTCAAGTTTGACGAAGAAGTTTTTAATTGCGCTCTTTTTTTTGCTTTAAGAGGCTATACCAGCGTTGCCCTAGCGTGTAGGTGAGCTCATTCATAAACCCTTCTGGTGTTTTGTGGTTATCGAAGCCTATTTATGTCATAACGTTAATGCCACCAGTGCCACCCAGCTTGAAGCATTTGAGTTGGGGTTTGGGCCCCAAGGCTCAAACCGGAGGTGTTGATAACAATGGCCCTAGCAAGAGCAGTGCTTCGCAGAATCTACCACCGGATCGGAATCGTGCTGCGTTTCGATTAGCTACCAAGCTTATACATAATATCATCTTTTCGCATTAAAGGTACCATTTTCAAAAATATTCGAAATTGAGTTAATATGCGGAATCATTTGGTATCACAAGTATTTTTCTCATAAATACTGTCCAAAGAGCGTATTTTAGTTTTAGTTTTTTTTTTACTTACCCTTTGTTTCCACTACTATTAACAAAATTAATACATAATTTTATTATGAAACTGGTAAAAAAAAAATGTTGCAAAGATGATTAATATTAAAAATATCACATGTTAAACCTTTAAAACACTCTCCTGTAAAATTAGTAAGTTTTGAGATTATACAGTTTTAATGCGAGAAGACGATTTTTTTTGTTGTTGGTAAAATTCCAGATAACCTGTCCTGTTTCACACACGGGTGTAGCACCGGCTGGGTGTCCGGAGTCCTAGGAAACGAAGCGTTGACGGGCGGGGCGTGGCTGGCCGCCCTGCCGTGCCTGGTAGCACTACCGGCAGCTCCATTCTTCGCCGTGCTGGCTGACGCGAGGGGAAGGAAGGCGGGCGCTTTTTGCATTTGCATCAGTTTTATCGTACGTTCCACTTTCAAGATTAGATCTGTGGTGGCATCCACGCTTCTCAAGCGAGAGTTTTGAGGCCGATAGTTAGAATATTTACGACTTTATTTTATTTTTTTATTGCTTAGATGGGTAGACGAGATCACAGCCCACCTGGTGTTAAGTGGTTACTGGAGCCCATAGACATCTACAACGTAAATGCGCCACCCATCTTGAGATACAAGTTCTAAGGTCTCAGTATAGTTACAACGGCTGCCCCAGCCTCCAAACCGAAACGCATTACTGCTTCACGGCAGAAATAGGCAGGGTGTTGGAACCTACTCGCGCGGACTCACAAGAGGTCCTACTACCAGTAAAAAAATTCTTCCTTTCTAATTTTCAGTTGAGCTGGTCTTTAGCGGCGTGGTGTGGCCCGCGAGGAGTATGGGCTGCCAGGGTTGCAGCCGGCGCAGGGGGTGCGGGCGCGCTTGCCCTCGCACCCTTGTACTGCGCGGAGATAGCGCCACGCACGAGAGGGCTGGCTGCGATGCCAGCACTGGCTTGCAGGTTATAGACCTATGATTTTTTTTGGCAATCATGGGCCGGTTTCACCGATTTTTTTCCTTACCCAATCTGATAGCCTTGAGAAGCTATGTCAGCGTAACTCAAACATGTCGCCTACATACTGCATCTATCAGGGCTCAAACCAGGAGGCGCTGCTAACACTGATCCTAGCAAGAGCCGTGCTTCGCAGAATCTACCACCGGATCGGAAACGCGACCCACTGAAAAGTTCCGGCGAGAAACTCAGTGAGCTCGCCGATTTGTCGTCCACTACTATATTATTTTTTTATTGGTGTACTTAACGCAGGACAACTAATAAAGCTGTGTCCGTGTTTACTCAGGAAACTGGCCGGGGTTTTGTTGCCCTAATACGATAAATTTATTACACAGAATCTATTTATATATATAAAAATGAATTGCTGTTCGTTAGTCTCGCTAAAACTCGTGAACGGCTGGACCGATTTGGCTAATTTTGGTCTTGAATTATTTGTGGAAGTCCAAAGAAGGTTTGAAAGGTAGATAAATATGAAAATGTTCGCAATTAAATAAAAATAACAATTTTGTTTTTCCTTTGATGTGTTCCTTTCCTTTTGTTTGTTTTAAGTTTATTTTATACAAAAGATTAGGTCTTTTATTTATCGATTGAGGCACTACAAAGTCTGCCGGATCCGCTAGTACTATAAATTCTCACAGCACATAAGTAACATGGCCATCGTATTCCGATATCTTGCAGAAGTCGGTTCCTTTATATAAATAAGTATTGAGGACAACTAAGCTGATTGAAAAAAGGTAAATGTATACCAGGATATCATAAACTTGAAGAGTAAAAATTACATCAATTTTCAGTTGCGGCATCCTGTTTGCATACGCGGCTGGTGGCATGCTATCAGCACACGCACTGTCCTTGTCAATGGCAGTACCACCTTCCGCACTCCTGGTGTCGTTGATCTGGCTGCCAGAGACACCTTCGTTTCTGATCAGCATCGGAAGGGTTCAGGTCAGGAATCTTTACGACTTTTACTGGTGGTAGGACCTCTTGTGAGTCCGCACGGGTAGGTACCAACACCCCGCCTATTTCTGCCGTGAAGCAGTAATGCGTTTCGGTTTGAAGGGTGGGGCAGCTGTTTTAACTATACTGAGACCTTAAAACTTGTATCTCAAGGTGGGTGGCGCATTTACGTTGTAAATATCTGTGGGCTCCGGTAACCATTTAACACCAGGTGGGCTGTGAGTTCGTCCACCCATCTAAGCAATAAAAAAAAAAAAAATTGTTGACTTAGCTTTCTGAATACCACCTTTAAATGGTCTCACAAATCTTTCTTGCAGGATGCCGCAAAGATAATTTGCTGGTTCGACGGCTCCGATTTCAGGGAAGATCTCACCGATGTCATAGAACAACAAGAGGTGAGGATCAGGACCTCAGACTGCTACGGGAGTAGGCGGGAGGCGATGCGACGTCAAGACTCTGACGCGTTCCAGCCCATGTTGAAGCGTAGCAGCGGCTTGGAATCTAACAGCGATAAAAAAACCGAGCAATCAGCTTGCAAAGAGTTATGTGAGTGTTCCTATACGGTTATGTTTTCCTGGTAGTAAGATGATATATCTTCGGACTTGACTTCTTGTACTGAATAATAAAAAACTAACAAAAAATACGCGTTTATAGCAAATCCAACTAAAAAATAGAAAATAAATGAATGCATGTTAAAACGTAGGGAATCCAACTGCGATAAAAAAACTGAGCAATCGGCTCGCAAAGAGTTATGTGAGTGTTCCTATACGGTTATGTTTTCCTGGTAGTAAGATGATAGTTCTTCGGTCTTGACTTCTAGTTTAAAAAAAAAATAACAAAAAATACGCTTTTATAGAAAATCCAACTAAAAAATAGAAAATATATCTTAATAAATTTGATTTAAAAATAGTGTAAGAAAAAATGATTTTATTGTAAAAAAAGCGTGGGGTGCATAGTATCAGTAGTTATAAATATTTTATGAACATAATATATGAGTAGAAGGGTTATTTTGATAATATCCTGAAAAGCATCCCACGCTTTTTTACAATAATATATCGATTGAGGCACTACGAAGTCTGCCGGGTCAGCTAGTAAAATATATTATAATTTCAATTGGCAAACAAGAAGTAATTTTTCGTAAGCAAGCAGCGTCCTTGATGCACGAGATATTTAGTATCAGAATATATATCAGATATTTATTATTATCAGAATTTTTTACTCCTTACTGTTTTGCTATTAAAGTACCAGGCAAACAGAACAGGCAAAGAGGTTGTTGCAGTTAGGCATCGCCGCTCCCGGCGAGCTCTCCTCTCATGTGCGGTGCTCATCTGCGCGGCAGCCGGATCTGGTGCAGGGGCTGTCAACAGCTTCGCAGCGGCAGTACTGAGGCACTCCTCACACGCTGTGCCGCTTCTGAACATGACAGCTTACAACTTCACGATCAACGATGGGTAAGCCTAATATTTTATTGGTAGCTTTCAGTTATAGCAAATGAGGGTAAACGTTAGGTTTTTTTTATTGCTTAGATGGGTGGACGAGCTCACAGCCCACCTGGTGTTAAGTAGTAACTGGAGCCCATCATCATCATCATCAGCCTATAGCAATCCACTGCTGGACATAGGCCTCTCCAATTGTTCGCCATTGAGCACGATCCTCGGCTTCTGTCATCCAGTTCCTGCCAGCCACCCTGCACAGATCATCACTACACCGAGCATGAGGGCGTCCTGCACTGCGTTTTCCAGTTCGCGGTCTCCACTCAAGAACGCGTTTACCCCAACGGTTATCGGTTGTCCGGCCAATATGGCCAGCCCATTGTCACATAGCTTACTAATTCGCTGTGCTATGTCTATAACTTGGGCTCTCTGTCGGATCACCTCGTTCCGGATTCGATCTTTCAGAGAAACTCCAAGCATAGCCCTCTCCGTAGCTCGCTGAGCAACTTTAAACTTGTGGACCAGCCCAACCGTGAGTGTCCACGTTTCCGCTCCGTATGTCATGACAGGCAGGACGCACTGATTGAAGACTTTCAGCTTTAGACTCTGTGGAATAGACGACGACAATACTGGACGTAATTTTCCAAACGCTGTACAGCCCAGCTGTATTCTTCTGCTGGTCTCGTTCTCGAAGTTGTTTTTAAATATCTGTAATGCGTGCCTGAGGTAAACATATTTTTGAACAGCTTCTAGGGGACTACCATATACGGAGCCCATAGATATCTACAAATGCGCCACCCTCCTTGAGATATAAGTTCTAAGATCTCGAGTATAGTTACAACGACTGCCCCACCCTACAAACCGAAACGCATAACTGCTTCACGGCAAAAATTGGCAGGACGGTGGTACCTACCTGTGCGGACTCACAAGAGGTTCTACCACCAGTAATAACTAACGTCGCTGCTATACAACAGCAACAAAGCTGAGGAAGTTTGTGTGGCCGTTATTTTGTAACTGAAACAAATTATTTTGTAGGTCCCTTCCTAGGCCACTATTCGAGACCTCAGAAGCTGGTGCAATCCTTTGTGGCGCCGCATTGGTACTTGGAGCTACGATAGCTACGATTACTGTTGATAAACTTGGAAGAAAAGTAAGTAAGAACCTAAGCTCTTTATAGTCATGTTGTCCTAGTCATACTTCTGACGGTAATAATAATAATATAACTCTTTATTTGACACCACATGTACAGAGTAATCATATAAAACAAATAATAGACGGTGACATAAATTGACGGCCTTATCGCTGAAAGCGATCTCTTCCAGGCAACCTCGCAGGGAGAGGAATAAGCAATTTAGCATGGACGGTGCTATGTCTTAATAAACTTACATAAAAATATATACTTATATAGACATGTGAAAAATAAATACAATATAAGATAGACTTACATACGATTAAATACAAATAAATACTAAAAATATACAGGTAAATACAAAATAAGTAGCAACTTATACAGTTATATTGTAGGAGCCATATTATTGTGCAAGGTAGTGTGATGACGGTAGTAAAATGATAAGATTTATTTTTTGTTAGTCAAAAGTTCTCTATAAGTATATCGAATATAATACTGTCGTTTTGAATTTCCGTCCGATTCCAGATGCTCCTACTGTGGTCCTGCTCAGGGATAACGTGCTGCCTGATCGTTCTCGGGGTATACTGTGATCCTCACCTGCGCCTGCACTCCTGGTACTCGCAGCGACTGTGGCCTTACACAGACGAAGACACCCAATCAAAGGAATCGATAGAAGCTTTTAATATTACGAGTAACGTAAATTACACAAAGCCCTGGGATTATAGGATAGGTGTGGAAAGTGAGAATTTGACTGACAGCTTCATGATGAGTACGAAGGCTGCTCGGACACATGCAGAGGAGCAAAGGATGTGGGCCCCCGTGGCTTTGCTATCTACAGTATTATTTTTGTACAACATTGGCCTGGGTTCCGTGCCTTTTGTACTCGTCTCGGAGCTTTTTTCGATAAATGTGAGTACTTTTGGCATAAAGCTTTATTTATTTTTAATTGCGCATATGGTCACCCAAATGGCAAGGTAGAAGGCTATGCTCGGAGTATCCCAGCGAGAGTGAATTAAGAATGAGGAGATTGGGAGCAGAAGCACCATGGTCGTAGCCGACATAGTTGGAAAAGTTCCGAGGTTGAAGTCGCAGTGGCTGGTGGTGTTGCTTGCAGAACAAATGGCCGCTTTGGCCAATAATTTTTGAGTGGCAACCGCGTATTGGACATGCACCGTGGGGAAACCTCCCAGGAGGACCAACAAACTACTAAAGTTCGCTGTAATGGACTGGATATGGAAGCGCAGGTTGGCCACTATGAGCCTTTGGAGGGAGGTTTACATCCGGTAATGCAGTGAGCCCACTGTCAGTGGGCTGATGATAATGATATAGTCATGACTTATTGTTACCGTAGCCTATAGACGCTGCCGACCTTAGTAAAAAATCCTTTATATATGATCGTAGCTGATCTTTTTAGCAAAGATAAGTGGGTTATGGTCAAAGCACTAGGGTTTTAACTATGACTTAAATGACCTGCTTAAGGCATGCCCGCTGGTCAGATAGGAAATTAGAGAATTTACCGGAAAAGATAAAGGTGGCTACCTGAGCATTAGTATTAAGTCTGAAGACAGTGGTTTTGTGTGCATTCCACCTATTCTTTGCGGTATTGCGGTAGGCAGCGGCTTGGCTCTGCCCTTGGCATTTCTGAAGTCCATGGGCGACGGTAACCACTCACCATCAGGTGCGTCGTATGCTCGTCTGCCTACAAGGGCAATAAAAAAAAATCTATACGATAAAGAACGATAGCACTCTTGAGAGAGCTGGCTGATTCGAAATTATATGGATCAGTCGCAACCTACATTTCTTGACATTTCCTTATTTGGATAATCGAGAGCGAAGAAAATTGGTGTGAAGAGCTATCATATATATTAGCTATATAATACATGTGCTATGACAATCGATTCAAGCGACACTATTTTTGTAGAACCCGAAATCTTTAATCCTTTATGGATGCTGCCTAAGCATCTAAGCAATATAGAGCTTTGCCTTATTGTCGATTTATTTTAAAAAAATGATATTTTTTTTGTTTATTGCTTAGATGGATGAACGAGCTCACAGCTCATTTGGTGTTAAGTGATTACTGAAGCCCATAGATATCAACAACGTAAATGCGCCACCCACCTTGAGATATAAGTTCTAAGGTCTCAAGTATAGTTACAGCGTCTGCCCCACCTTTCAAACCGAAACGCATTACTGCTTCACGGCAGAAATAGGCAGGTTGGTGGTACCTGCCGCGCGGACTCACAAGAGGTCCTACCACCCAGTTAACCAAATTCTCAATTCAAAATTTCCAGGTCCGTAGTCTGGCATCAAGTCTGCTCATTTCATGGACGTGGCTGAGCAGCTTTCTCCTTCTGAGGTACTACGGTACTATTGCTGTCTCTCTCGGTCTCCACGGAACCTATTACATATCAGCTTCCATCACGTTTCTGGCATCCTTGTACATATTCCTGGTCTTGCCCGAAACGAAAGGGAAATCGCAAGAGCAGATTGAAGAAATCCTCAATGGGCCAATGTTGGTTTTGAGGAGCACGAAGAAGAACCAAAATCAACGATGACGTTTTTTAGATATTTTTTTGGTCTTCTAGTTGAAGTCAGGAAGGAAAATGGCCAAATACGTAATTTGTAATTTAAGCAATCAATTAATTTTTCACTTTTTTTTTTTTTAATTAACTAAATTTATCTTTTAAGTTTGTATGTCCATTAAGAAACATCTGTTGTCCGCTTACAACATCCAAAATATATGGATTTGTTTAGAAAACATAACTTTATGAACCAACCCTCGTATTTATAATTGAGTATTGATGTATTCTAAATACTACGTGCACGGAATCCCAAAGTAGATAACTAATGTTGTTGTAATAAGAACCTCAATAGAAAAGGGTTTCCACTGCCTCAATAGTATATTCATAAAATGAGGTTCCTGACCTTTTTAAAGAATTTATAAGGAATATGGATGGAAGAAGTACGGGTCAGACAATATGACCATTATACGTACCGAGTCCATTTTGGAAGATACGTTTTTGACAATGTTTGTGATATTATAAAAACCAATGTCATATTATAAAAGGAATTGAAGATACACATCGCAGGACCAACAAACATATTATTTGTGTTCTACATGTGCATTTAGAATAAGCGTTAGTTTTTATAGATAAGTTAAAAGATCAGCACGTGTTAGAAGATCTACACGCCATTAATAGTTCTACTGATGACTTAAGGAGTAGGGTAGGTGTCATGGCATATATTTAAGACCAGTGGTGGTTATGTATGGTGGTGGATTTTTAGATGCCACTCCACACTGTGGGTCGTGAGTTAGTTGCTCATCTACAGCCATAAAAAACACATATGTATTTATTTGGTAACTAAAATGTAGTAGCATGCCCTGCGCACACGGGTATGTAGCTACCTATTTCTTGAATCAATTTCAAAAGTTAATTTATGACTCGTATTTGTGATGTTTTAGCCACCGATTTTCTGAAACACAATGCCTTATGTGCCCCTACGGTTGCTGGAAATTTGAACCTAATGGTAACCGTATTGAGGGCTCCGTACCAAGGCATGATGTTCAACCGAGCGGTGATTTTGCTGTGTAAGCCGATTGTCATTGTCAAATCTATACTAAATTGTTTTCATTAATCTGAGATTAGTTGTTACCTTTACAGCTTCAAAGTGGGTTTCTATACATCCTATGTGTTTGTTACTCGAAGATACTCATGCTCGGTGTTAACAGTAATTAAAAAAAATTGTAGCCAGTGGAAAATAGATTATTTACGAATAAATACATAGGAACATAGAAGCAGTAGATTTAGATGATATTAAAATATTTGCTTTGGTATCGTTGACCGGGGAGAAGAAAGAACAGGGTAATACTTGTGAATAGACAAAAAAACCTCACTTTTGATTTCTATTAGAAATCTCCACGATAATTTCTAGAGTGAAAAAGAAGAAAGCGAATAACATCGCTCAACTTGGAACGGAATATCAACCTAGAGTATATTGGCATAGGAACTATTTACCCTTTTAACTTACTTGCGGTAGAAATAGTCAGAATTACGAAGAGTCAAATTTTTCTTTAAGCTTCGAAAGTAAGAGCTACCTCAGAGAAATCTGTCTCTATAGATAACTGGAGTGGTTAGTCCACTACTCAGGCTCCTCGCCAGTATTATACTTAGAACATTAAAATGAATGGTAAATAAATTTGAACCAAAATGCAACCAAATATATTAGACTTGTATAATTCTAATAATATAGTAAATAAGTGTTGAACATTTTGCGTAGATATTACATTTATTCATAATGGATATTTTTGATGACACAAACACGACAATTTGCCTGATAGACTTATTTTTGATAATAGCTAAAGTGCTATTCGTTGAAGATTTTTTTAAGGGATCGTTTTAAGATGATCCGACAATGTCCTTTAACAAATAGTTTTATGAGATCGCTACCACTGTATCATAGCTCACTTCTGCTGTCTGGAATCTTTGTGAAATATTAAATCGAAGAGTCCATAGTAGTGTTCAATCATGCACTGACATTTCTTATGTTCCAGATTAGAAAGATTCTGCATCTTTGTTTCTAAATATATTTTGTACTGTATGCTTTAAGGGAAGTGTTCTGAAGAATCATTTGAGTAGATCCTACTATATACTGGGTTTTTTTTACATAGTTACAGCGGCTGCCCCACCCTTCAAACCAAAACGCATTACTGCTTTACGGTAAAAATAGGCAGGGTGGTGGTACCTATCTGATGAGGTCCTACCACCAGTAATTATGCAAATTACGCAATTAATTACGCATCTCCCGTCACCGGTTCAGACCTTATTCCTGCTGTGGTCGCTGCGCATATCTACGGTTAAGATACTTTTGCTACGGATCATTAGGCTCTGAGAGGAATTTCCCTCTAGGGTGGTTTCCACAGCGCTAGGACAGGTCCTGTTTCAAATTAAATTTGAAAATAGCCCTCGCCTTTAGATAGAGAATGATTTAGATGTGTCCCCAGTTTTTTTGTATGTTCCTGATATGATAAGATGCCAGATATAATCTTTTATTATCTGAGTGATTGCGCAAGAAAAATATTTTTCATGTTCATGTTTTACGATACCCAAATCGAGAATCTCAAAACATATTTTGTTAAAACGTCTCGTGAATACATAACTTAGCAATCGAATCCGATTTTTATGTACAGAACCAATACTTAGATAATAATGCTCGAACCAAAAAAAAATATTCATGTTGAATATAATTTATTTGTGGATATATTGTATGTACGTTGTATGTTTTGTATGGATGAATAAAAGCTTTATATGTGTTTGGCTTTTATATTATAAATGTATCGTAAGACCATTCCTAATAAAAATACATTCATTACTTTTTTTTATTGCCCTTATAGAGGCAGAAGAGCATACGGCCCATCTGATGGTGAGTGGTTACCGTCGCCCATCGACTTCAGCAATGCCAGGAGCAGAGCCAAGCCGCTGCCTACCTACTGCAGTATTATTGAGACAGCTAATATTTTTAGAAAAATACACGTCTTACTTTGACTATATAGTCAATACTTTGACGGATACCCAAGCTCACGGCTCACCGGTTGTTAAATATTTACCGGAGCCCATAGACATCAGAACGTGAATACTCCCGCCCAACTTAAAAGATGAGGTCAAGATCAAGCATATATAAAAAAATTTTTAAGACGCATCTTCATTTATTTCAATAACCAACAAAATAAACATATTATCTTAATCATAATATTTAAATAACGTTAGATCAATAGTCTTTTACGAACACACACAGCCTAATTACAAAAAAAAAATGGTGCGCATGCACACGCAAGAAGTGAATCATCTTTTGCGGTATGTAGTATTGTGGTTATCTTTATTTATCATCCTTAAATCAAATTTATCTTGTAACAGGGAATGCTGTGTATAAGAGAAACGACCTAGCTTGCTTTCTCCCTCTCTCCAAAGTCAAGTGGATCGCGAGACGCTCTGTCTATTTTCTCACTCTCGCTCGTCCTAACTTGTATTTTTTCTCTCTAGCCGTAACGAATCTGTTGCGAGTTAAATTTAACTCTCAACGCGCCTAAAGAAGTTTCACTTCAATAATAGGAAGTCAAATGACTCCGCTATTACAGCCTAATATTACCTAAAACGATATCTTCATACATTTTTTGTGTTAAAGGCACGTATTCCCCTAACTTCTGATCTAAGAAGTACAGAGGATCCTTACATACATTTACATTATAAGCTACTTCCATTAGCTCTTTCTTTTTTAGTTTAAACGTGGCTGTTAACGGAGTTTGCGGGAGGATTCTCAGAAAGAGCGGCCGAGCGTAGACCGGCAGGGAGGTCTTTAGTCCTTTTGATAATGCAGCTATGTCTATATTGTGATCCGGGTCAGCTAGTGCCGCCATACCAGCTTTGCCTTCGGTGTTCGGTATCTGTTAAGGAAGTTTAACAAATATTGTTATGGGAAACAATGTTTTTGGGTAGAAGGTATCGGAAAACCGCATAGATGCTTCAGCTTGTAGAATGGTATCGCTAATATTATCAAACGATTTGTGGGTGTAAATGAACCGGCTTTAAATATTTTTTGGGGTTATAGACATTTTATTGTGAATCTAACCACCCACTTTGAAACATAGGTTCGAAGGTTCTCTCGCCCTCCAAATCGGAAGGTGAGAGTTTTGGGTCAAAATAGCCAGATAGTACTTTTGTGGGTAATATGCTTATGTTTCATTTAAATATGCAAAGATTAAAGGGTTTACAATAAAGTGATTTTCTTTATAATTTTTTTGTTGGTCTAGTGCTTAATAATCCTTTTCATCATAGAGTGCTGCTCCGGTTTTTAATCCGTGTTATTGAAGATAGTTATTCCCGTTAGGTCTGTTTTCTGTACTCGTAAAAAAGGAGAGGGAAATCTCGAGGTCATCGACATTGGAACGTTCGTTCTTTTTTTTTATTGCTTAGATTGGTGGACGAGCTCACAGCCCACCTGGTGTTAAGTGGTTACTGGAGCCCATAGACATCTACGACGTAAATGCGTCACCCACCTTGAGATAAGTTCTAAGGTCTCAAGTATAGTTACAACGGCTGCCCGCCCTTCAAACCGAAACGCATTACTGCTTCACGGTAGAAATAGGCGGGGCGGTAGTACCCAGCCGTGCGGACTCACAAGAGGTCCTACCACCAGTAAATTCGTTCGTAATTAAAGAACTGTTCGACTTACTGTAACGCCATAGACAATAGCATCCTTCAGTCCAACTAGATTGCTAATAACCCCCTCAACTTCTGCAGTTGAAACGTTTTCGCCGCGCCATCTGGAAGACAACACATTAACAATCTGAGTTTCTATATAATTAGTTAAGTTGAGTTGAGCCCATCAGATTTTCCTAGTAGACGCCGTCGTCCATCAAGAGATAAGGTCTAAGTATTTATTGTTTTGATTAAAGATTGCTCAATGCTTCAAATCAGAACGCTTGGCTGTTTTTCGGTAAAAATGAACTACAGCTTTTTTTTTTGCTTAGATGGGTGGACTAGCTCACAGCCCACCTGGTGTTAAGTGGTTACTGGAGCATATAGACATCTACAACGTAAATGCGCCACCCACCTTGAGATATAAGTTCTAAGGTCTCAAGTATACCACGTCACCACTTGTTACCACGAGCTCACAGTACGCCATACAACTAGTAATCATGCCATAACATTATTTCGGCTCAATTCCTGTTACACGACGCGTGAATGCGTTCTTCAAGAAGTGCCAATTTTACGGGAACGTGTCTTAAAGCAAATTTATTTTAAACGACAAAGGGTAGACTTTCTCACGAGTGGGTGTTAAGGCTGACTAGACGACGATCGGAATGTTATATTCGGAATTTGCACATTATGTGCTCTTATCTTGAAAATTTCGTTAGCGCGATATAGGTCTTCAGCGTAACTACTACTACATAGAATATAATTAAACACTACTGTCAATGATAGAACTACCATTTTATAATATATGTACAAGGTGGGCCAAAAGAAATCACCCTATTAGAAGATGCTCTTATTTTTGCAAATGGCCGTCAACGCCAAATCTATTTTGCTATTTGTGGACTAGACAGGTGTAGAATACAAGTGAACAAGCCACGGAGCTGTACACTCCCCAAGAATTCAGAATAATCCTGTCTATTTTTTGCGTAACAATTCGTGCCTTTCAATTAGTCATTAGCCGGTCGTCCCTAAGGCGAATTTTGGTCAAAGACCTGCGCATGTTCCTGTACAAAGTCCAGTCCGTACATCAGCTGCTGGCTGTCGACCAAAATCAAATTGAGCGATGAGGCTCATTTCCACCTCAGCGGGTACGTAAACAAGAAGAACTACCGCTTCTAGGGCACAGAAAATCCACAAGTGATGCACGAGAAGCCATTACACCAGCTCAAAGTGACTGCATGGAGCGCTGTTCACGCTGGAGGAGTTATTGTGGCATTTTTTTTTCGAGAACGCCGCTGGTCAAACCGCAACAATGGATGGTACGTGCTATAGGGCCAATTGGGACCAGAGGACATGTGGTTCCAACAGGACGGAGCAATGGCACACACTGCGCGAGCCACACCCGATATTCTGAAGGCGGCATTCCCGGGTTGCCTCATTTCTCATTTTGGCGATTTGCACTGGCCCGCAAGATCGCGCGATTTAACCGTTCCAGGCTTTTTTCGTGGGGTTTTTTGAAGTCCCGGGCTTACGTGAACAAGCTCGAGACCCTCAAGATCAACATTCGACACGAGTGCGAGAATCTGTCGCCCAAAGTTCTTGCCGAAGTGATGAAAAATGCCATAAAACGAGCCTGTAAGGCAATCAATTGTGACGGCGCCCATTTGGCCGATATCATCTTCTCGACCTACCAATAAAATTGTAAAGGTTCAAATAAATATAATCAAAAAACAGAATCGAAGTTTTTCATTTAGAAAAAAAATGAGAGCCAAAAAACATCGGATGACTTCTTTTGGCCCACGTTGTATATGTCGCAGTCTCTGTAAGTGTTAACAATTGAGTTTTTTCGGAAACGTCAAGTTGTTCAGTTGGGTAAGGTCGATACAGCGATGGCAACACTAGTTTCCGATGAATTGACGTTTGAGTCTGTTTGACAGTTGACGTTTGAGGTATAGTTTTACGAAAAAGAAAGGTCCGCCATCATTCTGTATGAGAGTACCGATCCGAACGGTTATTACTTGTTACTAGTTTATGTGTATTATCTATGATTACTTGGTCATGTGCGTCGTTGTAACGAATTTTTCGACCAATCTCGATCTATACGTTCGATCATTAGTGATTCTCTGTTAAATTGTTTGCTACAGTGAAAATAAACGTTTGTATTGAATGTCCAAGCTGTTATTTTGAGTTTTCGACGATGTGTTATCAACCTCATAGCCGTAACGAGTCAACCTACCAATCAATATAGCATATACCTAGTCAATATAACTAGTACTATTATACGTCTATGATAAGCATCGATCAATATTTTATTGAAGGGGTACTCCCTCGAAGTGGTCCTATTTTTAAATCGAAATGATGCATCACACTTGAAGTCTGTGTTTTTTTTTTTTGTATTAGTCACTGGGTCATTCACAGAGCTTATCGACTAACTTTAGCGTTTCAAGGTCGCAGATAAGCGGTGCTGTGACCGATAAGCATACAATGTTGTAACTACAATAGATAAATGTGTAATTTTTAGAAAGCGTTTTAGTAAACTAATAAATTCTTCAATAGCGCAGCTCTGCTTTTTGAATTTGGTGTTCATTTTTTGAAGTGAAACTTCTTTATCGGCGTTGGAAAAAAATTTACCGTCACATTTTTCGGTTACGCGTCACATTTTTCCGTTACGCGCCATCTTTTTTGTATTCATGTCTATGATAATAAAATCCTTTTGTTTAAACTTTATCTAATTTAACTTTATTTAACCAATTTCTAGAAAGTTGCATGTAGATCATTTTTCGAAAAATAAGGCCATAAAGAAGTTTCACTTCTTACGTGTGTACACTAGTACACGCACACATTTTTTTGAAGTGAAACTTCTTTATCGGCGTTGGAAAAAAATTTACCGTCACATTTTTCGGTTACGCGTCACATTTTTCCGTTACGCGCCATCTTTTTTGTATTCATGTCTATGATAATAAAATCCTTTTGTTTAAACTTTATCTAATTTAACTTTATTTAACCAATTTCTAGAAAGTTGCATGTAGATCATTTTTCGAAAAATAAGGCCATAAAGAAGTTTCACTTCTTACGTGTGTACACTAGTACACGCACACATTTTTTTTTATGATTTTAGGTTCTTTGAGGAAAAGCCTCTTTCACGTTTTATAATTGGAAATAATTAAGTGAAGTTTATTAACAATTTCATAAGAACGGTGCTTTATTATATGATTTGATAACACAAATAATCTATCTATATAATATATAAAAATTAATTGCTGTTCGTTAGTCTCGCTAAAACTCGAGAACGGTTAGACCGATTTGGATAATTTTGATTTTGAATTATTTGTGGAAGTTCAGTGAAGGTTTAAAAGGTAGATAAATATGAAAATGCTCGGAATTAAATAAAAATAACAATTTTGTTTTTACTTTGATGTGTCCCCCGTCGGACGAATTCCTTTTGTTTGTTTTAAGTTTATGTTATACAAAAGCTTAGGACTTTTATTTATCAATTGAGGCACTACGAAGTCTGCCGGGTCAGCTAGTTGGAAAATAAATAAGTGAAGCTCATTAGCAATATCATAGGACCAGTGCAAATTTATTATATGATTTAATATCACAAATAAGAATGTTATAATAATAGAAAGTATAAAAAAATTATTGAATTTGTTTAAAAGAAACAGAGTGAGCTAAGATATCGTTTGTTTTTATATTCAACTATATAGCTGTACCCGTCCGCTTAGCTTGGTATTTAAATTTAACATCATTATTTCTCACCCCCATAAAGATTCTTATCATTAACGCCCTCGCAACTGCTGTAAGGAGTTCAACACTCATATAAATATTAGCCTATCCATTAATTACATGTATTTTCTACATAGATACCATGTTTCAAGTCAATCGGATGCATGGTTCAGTAGTTATAATGGAACATCCGTAAAAACCACTGTAGATTTATATATTAGTAATAAATAGATAAGGCAAACCGTGATTTGGATTATTTCTAGAAGATTTTTCTTTTTACACAAAATAGGTACTAGGCAATCATAGCTTGGGAGGAGCTTACCGGAACGTGTCTCCGGTCCGATCCTTGAAATAAAAGTAGCCATAGTGATCCATCACTAGAATGTCTCCTGTATTGAAGTAGCAATCGCCTTCGATCCTCACGTTGCGGACCATCTTCTTTTCGGAAGCAGTCTTGTCAGCGTAGCCAGCGAACGTCAGAATGGCTTTCTTTGGATCAATTTTTCCTAACAACAACCCTGGAATTGGAAACGTCTTTTAATTCCAACCTTTAATCATATCAGTCAATTTTAAGCCTTTTTTATTGCTTAGATGGGCGGACGAGCTCACAGCCCATCTGGTGTTAAGAGGTTACTGGGGCCCATAGACATCTACAACGTAAATGCGCCACCCACCTTGAGATATAAGTTCTAAGGTCTCAGTATAGTTACAACGGCTGCCCCACCCTTCAAACCGAAACGCATTACTGCAGAAATAGGCAGGGTGGTATCTACTCGCGCGGACTCACAAGACGTCCTACCACCAGTAATTACGCAAATTATAATTTTGCGGACTTGATTTTTAGTACACAATGTTATTCCTTCACCGTGGAAGTCAATCGTGAACATTTGTTAAGTACGTATTTCATTAGAAAAATTGGTACCCGCCTGCGGGATTCGAACACCGTTGCATCGCTAGATACGAAGCACCAGCCGTCTTATCCTTTAGGCCACAACGACTTCACACAATGATAAAAAGTGCGTATGTGTTCGAAGCGTGTCTAAAAGCGCACACGCAGAGATTGATAGGTTTGTGATGAAACAGAAAATACTACTTACTACGGTACGGTAGTAGTTCTCCTGTCATGGCAATAATTCGCCTCAAATTATCTTAACTATCCGTAAAGGTTTTTTTTTAATATCTAATAATTATAATATATTATTATTTTCGTCGTTTCTAAATGTAAGTAATCTCAAAATATTTTAGAAAGAAACTTCTTCAGTGGTCGCTAACTCACAAAGATTTTATAGATGAATTAATATAACATTTGAAACGATAATTTAAAATGATTACCGATACGTACCAGGCTCGTGTGGTCCACAAGTTATACAACGTCCATGGTCATCTCTCAGTATTTCACCAGTTATTTCGTCACACCTTAAATCGTTAACTGTGCTGTTAATTTTAATTAACCAAATAAAATAAAATAAATAGTTTAAAAAAACTAACAAAATACGCTTTTATAAAAAATCCAACAAAAAAATTGAAAAGAAATTTTAATAAAATTTAATTAAAATTAATATTTAAAAGGGTGCTTTTCAGTATATTACCAAACCCTTCTACTCATATCTGCTTAGAAAATATTTATAACTTATACCATGCACCCCACGCTTTTCTACAATAAAATAATTTTTTTCTTACACTATTTTTAATTCAAATTTATTAAAATTTATTTTCTATTATTTAGTTGGATTTTGTATATAAGTGTGTTTTGTTAGTTTTTTTAAACTATTATTTATTTTTTAGTTGAATTTCAATTTTTTCAATATTTTAAAAAAAATTGAATTATCATCGGTCCTTAACACGTATACCAAATTTCGAGTTAGTCCGACGTTTTGAAGGGGGTCAAAATCATGTTCAAAGATTCCGTTACATACTAACATACATACGTCTGTAGCTAATAAAATCGTATTAAAAAAATTAAATTGTAGATACCAAAAAAAACTTACCTAACTAGCGTTAAAGGGTATATTGATGAGACCAGTCTACTCAAAAAACCGATCGCGCCGACTTTATTATCCAAATTAACTGAAAATATCAGGAATAAGTTTTAAATATCACTAGGGCAGCATTTTTACTGGTGGTAGGACGTCTTGTGAGTCCGCACGGGTAGGTATAATAACCGGCAAACTTCTTGAGCATTTGTTGACGTAGTGGGGGTAAGTTTGCGCATGGTACACTCACGTGCAAAAACATTACTTACTCTGCGTCATAATGCTATTAAATTATTAAAATCAACATATGTATTTATTTATATATTTATTAGAACATCAACAAAACATATAGGTTAATAATTTAATCTTGGGGTAAAATAGATATTCCTTCTATTAAGTCAAAACTAGAGCTGTTGCCAGGTCTTGGTTCAGTTAAAGCGAAGCTGGTATTTGTAATTTTTTTTTCGTTATCATAATCTTGACCATCATCATCATCACTGTTTTCATCACCCGAGTCGCTATCATCGTGATGAGTCGACATAGGGCTCATCGGCGTAGTTTACAACTCGGTCGATTCGGTCTTCTTTTTTGTCTATAATTAATTATTTTTTGAAGATATTCGATTCGTAGTAATCGAATGTTACTTTTTTCATTTACCAGCTTCCGATTATTTTCTGTTCTTTTTTTCCATCTGAAGCCTAGCTCTTTCATAATTCGTCGTAAGCTTCATTCCGAGCCATTAAAATTTATATCTTCTTTAAATTTTTCGAAGCCTTTCTACGGTACGGAGTTTCGCTGCTTGTTATGTAGTTATTATGATTACATCTTTTTATTACAGATTGAACGAAACTATCCATTCCGGTAACTTTCTTCTTCCCTGATCTTTTCTTACCCGGAGTCCGAAACACGGCGAGCAAGCCAGAGCCTTTAGCTTCGTTAATAATGCACCTAACAGTACTCACTGATGTTTTTGTTGCTTCCGAAGTCTGTTTTAATTTTTCCATATCATTCTTCCCCTGTTTTATAATGAAGCAATATACGTCGTACACAAATTTTCTACCCTTTCTTTTAAGTACTACACCAGTTTGTCACGGCATAGTGTATGTTTTATAAAAAATCAACAAACACTCAACAAATAGCAATGGCAACAAAGTCCACAAGCAATTATAACAAATAACTTAACGATTAATAACGATAGACTTTCCACTGTACGCAAGCGTACTTTTGGGAGCAAGCGGAATGAGGGCGCGGTGCGGGACGCAAGGTTCGACTGATCTACCAATAACGCGCTCGATACGATTTCCCCTGCCGTCGCGCCTCACCCTCACCACCAAAGTGACCTAAAATTCGGTTCTGCGCAGTCAAGGTCATTTGCTCACGAAGTTTGCCGATTACTATACCACCGCCCTGCCTGTTTCTATCGTGAAGAAGTAATGCGTTTCGGTTTGAAGGGTTGGGGCAGCCGTTGTACTGTTAAAACTGAGACCTTAGAACTCATGTCTCAAGGTGGGTGGCAGCATTTACTTTGTAGATGTCTATGAGCTCCGGTAACTAATTGACACCAGGTGGGTCGTGAGTTCGTCCACCCATATACTATCCAGTAGAAAACAAATTACTCACTGAGATTGCTGTTTCCTTCTGTGGCTCCGTAGAATTCTAAAACTCTGCCTATGCCGAAACGGTCAACGAACTCTTGCCAGATCTGGGGCCTTAGTCCGTTGCCGAAGATAACCTTAACTTTATGCGCCTTATCGCTAGGACCAGCGGGAACAGAGAGCAAATAACGGCATATTTCACCAATGTACTGTGCCGCCTGAAACAAAAAATCTGTTTTTATAAAATAGTTTCGTAAAATCAAACTTACAGCACAGATAAAATTAATTTATAGATAGATATTGGACAGTCAAGATAAAAGAAAAGAGAATCGGTTGGCAAGAAATAAGAAATTGGTATTAAAGTTATTATTTCTCATTTAAAAACATATTATATTATTCCTATATTTCTTAAATAACCCTAATGTAAAGCTAATCGATAGCTGCTAAATAAAAAACAAATTTTAGATGGCAGAGGAGAAAATAGTTTTTGAGTTATCCTTAATAATTCCAATTTGCTTGATTTCGACTACATTGTTCCACATAAGACTTCGTTTTATTTTGTTGAAGCCGGTTTTTTTTTGTTGAAATTTGGAGTTATATCAATTACATTTCTTTCTGATCTTCTTCTTGCCTTTCTTCCACTATGTGGGTTCGACGCTGCGTGGCTTCTTTTTCCATTCAGGCCTATCATTCGTCATCTCTGCACTCACACCCTTCTCTCGTATATTTTCTTTCACACAGTCGATCTAATTATTTTAATGAAAATTCCTTCCAAACAAAAATAAATATTACTCCAACTTACAGTGCATCCATGTTTCGCTGCATCACTCCAATAGTTGGAGGCTGAGAATTTCCGTCTCAGTACTACGGTGCAGCCTTGGGTTATTGCTTGCCCAGCCCCTAGGACCCCACCAGCCGTGTGGTGCAACGGTAGTGGATCGTAAACCACGTCCGCCGGAGAAAGTCGAGCCGATGTAAATACTCCTAGAGGGATTAGGAGAAATCTGAAAGGAGATTGATGGATTATTGTACAACGGCCATCTGATTTATAATTAATGAAATCAAATGAATTCCAAATAAGAATCATCGCCAGCGTTTGAAGATCTTTTCGTACCAGGGAATTTTACTAAGCAGATATAGTGCACATGATAAATGCCTTTTATTTAATGCCTTGTCTAGTGGTGCGTGGTGCAACAAGAATTTGATTCTCTTCCCTGGTATGACGTTCAAGTCTCAAATTCCATGAAAGCTTTAATTGGAGGAACTGCGACAATATTTTCAGTGGACAATCATTATGTATACCTGATATTTGTTATAATGGCCGCTTTAGGAAACCCAGTCGTTCCGCTAGTGTAAATATACAATAAGGTGTCTCTTGGATTTGTTGGCACTATAGGAAAAGTTTCAGAGGACATTTCCTCTAGCTCAGCGGCTAATGGCACTGTATCTTGTAAGACTGTACTGCCGTCTCTCTCTGGCGAATTGAATTGAAAGAGAGGCATGTCATGGATTTCGCTCTGAATTTCTTTTATAGCTGTAACAAAGTAGTTATTATTATTGAATATATAAATAATTCAACCAGTTTTAAACCAAAGTCTGCGTCTGTTTTTAAATGCGAATAAATTAACATAAGTTGGAGTAGAATTTATTTTCGCGCCAACATTAAATGCCTTTTTGCCTCAAATAAAACGTTTATATTTTATGGCGTTTTGCGGCCACAGCTCACATTAAATATTGCTAAAACACACCCAACTGCGTTTGGTCACCCTAGCTCATCAGCTTTGCCATTGGTACTATCGAGGTCTTACAGTTTAGGACTATTTACTAATGTCGCTGTAAGAATAGAATTTCACTTTAATGTTAAGTCACTTTTTCTCACTTTAGTTTTAATTACGCCAGCAATGCATTTTAAACAGTAGACGATAAACGTCATTGGAATAAAATTAAAAATTTTAATGTCACCTTCAAAGGCTTACAGTGACTGGTACAGAATTTTTGATTTTATAAATACAATTAAATACAAACAATTTAAACTATAAATTAAAATAAATGGCCATATAAATTCACGGGCTAGATGGCTTTAAGCAGTTACCATAGTTTTTGGATTATCGACTTCGAAATTTTAAATGTATTTTTGTGAAATTTTAATGGTATTTTATTTCATTCTATTATTACTGGTGGTAGGACCTCTTGTGAGTCCGCACGGGTAGGTACCACCGCCCTGCTTATTTCTGCTGTGAAGCAGTAACGCGTTTCGGTTTGAAGAGCGGGACAGCCGTTGTACTATTAAAAGTGAGACCTTAGAACTTATATCTCAAGGTGGGCGCATTTACGTTGTAGATGTCTATGGGCTCCAGTAATCACTTAACACCAGGTGGGCTGTGAGCTTGTCTACCCATGTAAGCAATAATATTGTAACAGCTGTTGTATCTTCCAAACTGGAATGTACGTCTGCTTTACGGGAGCCAAATGCGAAATAGCTGATTCTGACCCTTATTTCTAGGGGAGGGATCGAGCCTCATACAAAGTCCCCGCAGCTAGGAAGCGTGTGAGGTATGTGGGATTGGACAATCCGATAATGGACGATGTTGGGAGCGGACCGCGGACCATCCTTGAGATGGTATTTAAGGCCCTACCCGCTCTAACTATACGCTTTGCCAAATGTAAATCAAGTTATTTATGTGTCTATATACGTGCGTTGTAATTTAATAAGTTTTTTTTTGTGATTGAGAGATTACTGGTGGCCCGGAGGCCTTTCCAGTTTCACCGGGACAGGTGGGCGAGCAAAGGTTCAGCCAAGAGGGGTGGGATTTGCTAACAGCTGCCCGAGCGCCTCCGCCTTCGGAGACCTTACAACTTAAGATCAGCTGCAAATGAATCTACTACCGGATCGGAATCGCGACCCACTGAGAAGATCACGATTTGGGGAGTTTTTTTTATTTGTTTTTTATTGCTTAGATGGGTGAGCAAGCTCACAGCCTACCTGATGTTAAGTACTTAGGAGCCCATAAACATCCACAACGTAAATGCGCCACCTACCTTGAGATATGAGTTCCAAGGTCTCAAGTATAGTTACAACGGCTGCGCCACCCTTCAAATCGAAACGCATGACTGCTTCACGGCAGAAATAGGCAGAGCGGTGGTACCTACCCGTGCGGACTCACAAGAGGTCCTGCCACCAGTAATAGTAGTCAGCGGCGGCAACAATCAGGCGATTATTAAATTTAATGAGGTGCAAATTAACCAACCCTTGTCACAGGTCGCCGACATAAAATTATTTTTACGGTTTTTGTAAAATCATCATATTCATTTTTCATTTCTTTTATTTCATGTTTCGAATGCTGTATGGTTTTAAAGTCGTCGTGGCCTACGGAATAAGACGGCCGGTGCATTCGTATTTAGCGATGCGACTGTGCCGATGTTTGAATCCCAAAAGCAGTTACCAATTTCGGCTGACGAAATACGTACTTAACAAAAGTTCACGAATTACTTCCACGGTGAAGGAATAGCACCGTGCAATAAAAATCAAGCCCTCAAAAATTAAAATTTGCGTTATTACTAGTGGCAAGGCAAGTTTTGAAGGGTGAGGGTAAAAAAGAGCCGATGTACTTAAAAACGGATACTTAAAACTCATGTTTCAAAGTAGGTGACAACAATTACATTGTTGATGATTATGGGCCCTGGTGACCACTTAAAGTCAGGTCTAATCTTTTACAGAAAAAAATTACACAAGAACAGTACTAAGTACTAGTTCTTCATAAACATTAAGAACTTACCGTCCGCCATTTCGTCGCCAAATACGACAGCTTTGCATCCAACTATTCTCAAACAGTGAATCAATTGTTGACCTCTTAGATTTGTATTCACTAATGCAGTCGTGACCTTCATTTTAGCTAAACCTAGCCACACAAAGATGTATTCTGGTTGTGTCTCCATGAATAGAGCTATTACCTCACCGCTTTTGAAGCCTTGACGTTTAAAGTACCAGGCTATGCGGTTACTAAAGTCTTCTCCCTAAAAAAATTAAAAATAAATACGGCTCACGCCCAAGTTCCTTTATACATGAAGAATCAATAAACAAGCAACCTTTTCCTTAATTGCTATAGCTATACAGGCGATTTCGAGGCCCATCTGATTTATAAGTGGATACCGAAGCTCATAGATATCACAACGTGAATGCCTTTAACGACCTCAAAATATAACGTCAACATCTCAAACCTCAATTTTCCGTGCGTGACCACATGTGATCTAATGAGCTCTAAAAGAGTCTTCTCGATTAGGAAATTTATTACCAGGTGGGCCGAATGTTGGCTTGCCTTCGAGGATTTTTAAAATAATATTTTAAATCCTATGACTCTGTAGAATCTTATGTATCTAAGCAGAATTTTAAGCATGATGAATACCGATTAGGCCTTGAATACCGATAATACCTTTTCTAATCAACGCTATCCTTAGTTATCTACGTTCCTACACTAGATAATATAACATACGACTGACGTAAAAATTTGGCTCAAAAGTGAAACATACTTTTTTAGTTTTGAGATCGCAAAGAGTTAGGGAGGTTTTATTAGATTTGTCAACGATGTACGATTGATTTATAAAACCCCTTGTTTAGGATGTTAAAAGATTACATCTTGCGGCGAATATTTACCTGACGAAAGGTGAGAGCCCTGTCCCCCATGATAAAAGCCTTCTTTTCCGGATACAGCTTCGCTATTTCCGCCCACCTTGACACCACTGACTGGCCTTGTTTTTCCCAGCGCCATATCCTGAACATTGTCGCTAACAGTACCCTTAGACCTCTGAAAGAATACATACCTACCGTAAGTTTATTTAAAACTAGCGACCCGCCCTCGCTTCGCTTCGGAAACTGTAATTTATTATTGATTTCTCCACAATTTAATGGATGTTATTATGCATATAAACCTTCCTCTTCAATTACTCTATCTATTAAAAAAAACCGCATCAAAATCCGTTGCGTAGTTTTAAAGATTTAAGCACACATAGGGATATAGGGACAGAGAAAGCGACTTTGTTTTATACTATGTAGTGATGAGAAAGCAGAAACACAAAATTCAAGTTTAAGTGTATTCTTTTTACGGTTTTGTTTTTAAAAAACAAATGAAATATTTGAATTTGATTATTGCGCTTGGATTAATCACGTTGATGTTTCTTCAGTCCCTCACACTTCAAACCGAAACGCATTACCGCTTATAAGATGTCTAACTACCAGTTATTATTTATGAAATGGTCAATACCATTGATGTTAAGGCAGAGCACATTTGCTCGAAGCAAATCGCGTCGGAAAACGTAGCGTTGGCCTTCCACGTCGGAGACCAACGACCTGCTAGAGGATGCGGAAACCTACTCGGATGTGGGCTGTATAGGACCGGTCATTGTGACGTACCTTGGGCGAAGTCTAAGTCCAGCAGTGGACGTCTGTGGGCCGATGATGATGATGAATCACCGGGATCATCACGGCCGAACAAAATAAAACCGAATAAGTCTTTAATATTAAATTTCCTCAAGTACCAGGCAATCATAAACTCAAAAGAAGTAACCACTCAATGTGCGTATGTTGGCTGGAGCCAATCATTCAATAAATAATACAATTATACTTAGGGGACATCGCGTTATATTATTTACTGCTATAATAAGGCATGTACATTAAATCAAACAATGGCCATTTGTCACATAATAAATCATTTACGTAATTATGCACGTCTTTTTACAGTTTCATACTAAATCAAGATTCAAGGCAGAATAATAATTAGTTATAATAATAATTGTAACATCTAATAATTAGACTTGCAGCTTAGTGTGTTGGTATTTTCTGTCCAATATATGTACTATGTACATATTATTATATTTTTATGCCTAATTAATTTGTTAAATTATTATATAATATATAAATAGGTATATGATTTTATATGTGTGAGGATAATTATACAAATATGGAAATTATATATTTTGATTATGATATTACGAGATAATATATACGGCGTTGCATGTATTTGTATGAATATATACTGTGTGTGTTTGTATACATATGAACACATATATTATTATTATTTTTTCTATTTTTCTCAAAAAGGAATGCACCCACCGCAGGACTCTCTACACCACTCTTGGTTGGATGGTAGAGTATGACTTGCCTAAAATAAAAATAAAATTGCAGATATTCGAAGCTTACTACTATAAGAATTGATTCCACACTAGTGGTCTCCGAGTAGTCGATATTCGACTATAATTATTTGAAATTATAAGTTTGAACACTGTTACAGTTTTTTTACTACAGTTCTCGCTCTATGGTACTTAAAAATCGACTAAGCATGAATAGGTTCCCCTTATTACATAAAATTTGTTTGGTCTGTGGTACAAAAATTTTTCAAGTTCGTAGACTTTTTGGCGGGAAACCAAGGAGTGAAGTTGTGTGATTTGTTTTGTCTATTTAGTGTTTCTTCAGGTTTAAATGTGTAATGTCGGATGTTTATTAACTGTTTAATATCTGTGAAAGTGCACAAATGTGGGAAAATGAAACAAAGCCGCTGGACGTAACTTCTCGGGATCCTCCAAAAAGTCCTGAAAAAATCTCAGTAAATGACCACCATTTTACTGAGATTATATTTCATCCCATATCATCTCGTCTCATTTCATTTAATTTCATCCCAGTTGATTAATGTCTCAAATTAATCATCTTCATTTCATTTTATATTATCATTTTTCATAAAAATAAGAATATAAATTAAAATAAGACATAACCTAAAGGTCTTAGTTACCAGGTCATAAAATCCCTTATAAAAATTTTTTTTTTCAATTTTGTTGATTTACTTGGTGACAATTTCAAACAGTGTTTCCCGCGAACTAGTTTGTCGTGCAGCAATTAATTGTTTTATTATTGGTTAGAGACTATTTGTTATACTTCTTTAAACACAGATTTCGCAAAGACTATTCTATAGAAAAACATTATTAATTTATTCCCAATTTGACCACATACTTTAAACAATAACAAAAGTTTTACAATAAGCAAAGAGTTTAAATATACATGTGTTGTGTCAACTACATGATACTGGTGGTAGGACCACTTGTGAGTCCGCACGGGTAGGTACCACCGCCCCGCCTATTTCTGCCGTGAAGCAGTAATGCGTTTCGGTTTGAAGGGTGGGGCAGCCGTTTTAACTATACTGAGATCTTAGAACTTATATCTCAAGGTGCGTGGCACATTTACATTGTAGATGTCTATGGGTTCCAGTAACCACTTAACACCAGGTGGGCTGTGAGCTCGTCCACACATCTAGGCAATAAAAATAAAAAAAACAAAAAGTGAGTCTAATGAGTGTAATGTTTCTTTTTATTGATTCAATGTGTTTATTATGCACAATTAAAAAACTATTACCATCTGCACTCCTTTTCTATATTCCTTATAAGTGTAGGCAATTTCATACTCCTCCGTCCGTGCAATTTTCGTAAAAAGGGGTACAAAGTTTTTGCTTCACGTATTAATACATAGATACTGCGTTAAAATAACAAAGAGAACATATCCCCCGGTACTCAGAGCACCTATTACGGTGCCATTAGGTACCAGGCGCTCATCAGAGACCAAGGTCCAACCAGCAATTGCCGGCGACACCTTGCGTCCTACAATAGATCTATCAACTGTATCCGGCGTTCAGACTGTCGTTAATGCGGCATGGAATATTACAGTTAGGAATAATGGACCTACATTGAATTTAGACAGGATATATAGACTACAATTTATTGACAATGTACGTCCGTACGAATTTCAAGCGATCATCATAATTTATTTTGATATAAAATATGTATATCTTTTTTTGTTTGGATGAGCGTAGAAGTCACACAGTTACAGCCAAAGTTATAAGAGAAATTACCTAAATTATAAAAAAAAGGTTTCATTTTTATAAAAAAATTTGAATTTTTTTTTTATTGCCTTTGTAGGCAGACGGGCATACGGCCCACCTGATGGTGAGTGGTTACCGTCGCCCATGGACTTCAGCAATGCCAGGGGCAGAGCCAGGCCGATGCCTACCTCAAACGTGTATCTATGTGTATGTATAATAATATGTATATTTCTATCGATAGGTACACCGTGTGTAATTTGTTTCCTAATGATTCTTATCCAACTGTTGGTTGTCTGGAAGAGAAAGCTCTACTGCTTCGTGGCAGAAATAGGCAGGGCGGTGTTACCTACCCGCGCGAGCTCACAAGACGTCTAACCACCGACGTTTCTTTTTGTTATTATTCATTGCAGTATGGTATTCACAGGGACGTCTTTAACTAGGATGGGGCCCTTGGGCACACAAGAATTTGAGGCCCTTTTGGAAAGTAAAAAAAGCGAATTATAATAACATTTTTTTACTGAGTACGAGACCATTTATTATAGGTAATCAAATACAGTATGATATAATATGTCATTAATGATATTAGAATGCTGCTGGTTTTTGGTTACGATTTCGATAACGGTTTCTTTCGGGATTTCTGTTGAAAAAATCTTCTATTATAGGCATAGTATATGCCTCGTAAATACCTTCTGATTACTGATTTGTGAAAAAAGTGTAATGTGCCCGACAAAAATGTTTTGAGAATAAACGTGTGAGAGAAATTGTCGGTCTTTCGGGGCCCCCTGTGCCCTTATGGTAAAGACGGTATTGGATATTCAGGTCATACAAAAAATTGAAGAAATTATTTGCTAAACAAACAGTTGATATTGATAGAAGGAGTGCAGTATATACATACGTAATTTATATAATATTATTTAATTCAAATTAATTCCCATTAAAGCGAACGAATTTTTGAAGACACTTAAAACTCAAAATTAACAAAAAAAAAATTAAAAAAGATATGAATTTATTTCTCACAATTTCCTATAATCGTGGGACGACTTTTTTGAATATAGTTGACGACCGTCATCTTTTGAACAAAAACTACGTAATTAATTTTGTTTCATATTAAAATTGATTTAATTTTGCAAATGAATAAAACTATTTAAATATTTTTAAATTAATTTCAAAATACACACACTCACACACACACATTTTTTTTGTTTCATATTATTAATAGACTAGCGACCCGCCCTCGCTTCGCTTCGGAAACATTAAAACACACATGAAACCAAAAAAATAAAATAAAATAAAATTAAAAAAAAGTAGCCTATGTTCATCAGGGACAATGTCGGCTTCTAATGGAAAAAGAATTTTACAAATCGGTCCAGTAGTTTCGGAGCCTATTCGAAACAAACAAACAAACAAATCTTTCCTCTTTATAATATTTATTAATAATTAATAAATATTATAAAGAGGAAAGATTTGTTTGTTTGTTTGTTTATTAATTATTAATTAATTAATAGATAGATATAGTAGGTAAAGTAATGAAGACAGTCCGTCGATACCAGGATAACAAAGGTCAGAAGAAGTGTCAAGTGTCTGAGACACGAACCACTCATTCATTGCGGCCCTAGTACAAACACCGCCGCGGTGCCGAAGTCCACTATTCAACGGACATTGTTTGTAAACCATCGGACATTCATCCGACACGTAAATGAAAAATAATATCTTTAAAGTAGTCTTGTTTTAAAACAGCGGCTCGTATCCGCTGTCCACTATAAAAATATTTTAAAATTTGTCCTAACGTTTTTACTAGGTTTTTCCGGTTAATTATTCATAAAGACGAAAATAAAATACCTTTTTTTGGTATAAAGTTTGCTTTTGTGATAGTCATATATATTAATACGTGAAGCAAAAACTTTGTATCCCTTTTTACGAAAATTGCGCGGACGGAGGAGTATGAAATTTTCCACACTTATAGAGAATATAGAGAAGAAGTGCACAATGCTAATATTTTTTTAAATAATTCATAAAAGATACATTAAATCAACAAAGAAAACATTACACACACTACATACCATGTATTTGACGCACACACGCATGCATACTATTTATTGTCAAACTTTTGTTCTTGACGTCTGTTGTCAAATTGAGAATAGATTAAATATTGTTTGTCTTTGTTAATATTTTTTATAGTGTAGTCTTGGCGAAATTTGTGATTATAGAAGTATAAAATACAATCATAATAGTGTACAAACTTACAATTCCAATTAATTATAGTCGAATTTCGACTACTGCGGGACCTCTAGTTATAGTAATAATACTCATTTTTAATTTTTTTAATAAATTTTAATTAATTTTAATACTTTCAAAAAAACCGCGGTATGAGAGTGGGATGCTTACGTTTACACAGTGCCACTAGATGGCACTCGAGTCATAAATAAAGATCAGGTATTTTATACAAGCCCAGAAAAACTTAAAATGTCACGAAAGTGTAAATACGATGCTGATGCATTTTGTTTTTTTTTTTTTATTGCCTAGGTATGTGGACGAGCTCACAGCCCACCTGTTGTTAACTGGTTACTGGAACCCATAGACATCCACAACGTAAATGCGCCACACACCTTGAGATATAAGTTCTAAGGTCTCAGTATAGTTACGACGGCTGCCCCACCCTTCAAACCGAAACGCATTACTGCTCCACGGCAGAAATAGGCGGGGCGGTGGTACCTACCCGTGCGGACTCACAAGAGGTCCTACCACCAGTAATAAATTAATTAATTAATGTTTCATATGTGGTCAATTTATTAAAGTTAACTGTTACATGCCATGTATTTTTTTTCGTCTAGTTACGATCTAAAATATCGAAATTTTATGCTTTGCAAACAAAATCAAATTTGGTGTTGACCCGTGTTATTTTTGCTAGTACAACAACAGATTCATAGTTTTATTTATTTATTGATTCACACGTACCTAACAATTAATTTCAATCGCTAATCGACAACAGAATTTGGAAGGCACTTGAAACACGCTAATTGTAACTTTATTTGTGTATATTATTACATCAATTTTGCCATATATCTGGCTTTTTCTTTCTTCACACAGACCAAAGCTTGAAGCTGTAATGTGTAAAATACCGTAAAATTGTTTCGCATGTGAAATATTCAGAATCGTGTTACCTACCCGCGCAGGCTGATACACAACTAAAATAAAAAATTGCGACCATCATTTTATTACAAGATGCGACTAAATCGTATCGAAAAATAAACCTTCTAAACAATTTGAGCAACTCCTGAACAATCTCAACACTCGATGTGATTATTATAATCTAATTAGGGCAACATAAAAACAAATAACTAAATAGGATTCAAATTATAATTTGCGTAATTACTGGTGGTAGGACCTCTTGTGAGTCCGCACGGGTAGGTAGCACCGCCCAGCCTTTTTCTGCCTTGAAGCCGTAATGTGTTTCAGTTTGAAGTTTGGGACAGCCGTCGTAACTATACTTGAGACCTCAGAACTTGTATCTCAAGGCTCGACAGTCGTCCACCCAGCTAAGAAATAAAAAAATAAAAAAAAGAATACTCACAGAAAATCCCTCTTGTGCGTCTTCTTCCAAAGGTAAATCCATTGGTATCTATCACCGGTCAATAGATAAGCTCCCAGCGTCGCAACAGCGCTCATCATGGTCGGAGAGCCGCGTAGAAGCCATCCCAGTCCAGCTGTTGTCAGCGCTATGGACGTGAGGATAATCCCCTTACACCGCTCGGCCTCTTCAAATCGAACCCCTCTCTTCTCTGACATCCTGGTACTTGAGATTCTATTTGATCTGATGCATATCTTTTACACCCGAATTCTAAAAGTGCGAAGTTAAGTTTTTATAAGCAGCTTTTTTTTTTTTGACAAGTATGTTTTAGGACCCTACCGCACTAAACGACTCCCCTGTCGAGGCAATAGTCGATGACCAACGGCGTCGGTCTCCGCGGTACGGCGGCCCTACCAGGCCGCCCGGGCGATGCCACTGGTGTTCCGGAATACCCCGCTGGGCCAGAACCAGCCTGCCGGGTCGGAACGCGATACACCGCCGAACGGGAACTTACATAGCTAACCTAAGCTTTGTGAATTTACTGACTTCGGCTTGACAACAACGACGGCAGCCGTAGCTGAATTAAAAAAAACCAGAGACTAAGCTGCAAAAATAGTTATAATAATATCTGCGAATCATCAAAATCGAAGGAAATACTTTAATGTTTTTTAACTTAAAAAAAACCTATTTTTATTATTAAGCAGTGTTCCAAACCAATCCGCGGGTGTTCGAATTTTTACCACGGCAACACGGGTCGCGATTTGACGGTGCCTTCGCGATTTGACATCTGTCTCTTTGTGTTGTTTCTCGAACAGGACGATACCCGCATACGTGACGATCTACGGTAATGGTTTTCATTATCACTAATCCTTATCCATTCCGTCCCTAAACCCTTCTCCCTAAGTGATACGGCGTGAGACGACGAGGTCATCGGTTCCGGTGAGTGATTAGATTATATTTTGTTAAAATAGTACATACGGCGCCGCGGATCGCGGCACATGTTCGACGGGCACTTCGTGTTGATTTACGGAGCCCTAGGCTGCCACGAGGGCGCTGGGTTTGGATCGAACAAACAGAACATTTGTAAAGTTTATACCAATTTACAATTATGCTATAGCTTAGATCAGTACAATTAATTTCGTTGTTTCCGATCTGGGGGTAGATTCTGTGGAGCACTGCTCTTGCTAGGGCCAGTGTTAGCAACGTCCTCAGGTTAGAGATCCGTGAGTTTACTTACTCGCTCGGTGAATGTAACATGACCACTCGAGGTTACTAAAATAGGTAGGGAAAAAAATCGGTTTTCTGTAAATTCGGTTTACTGACGATAGTTGAACGTGACAACGTCATAAGAAAATACTGATGGAATGGTTTCATTTTTCAATTATCGCAATTAACGTTGCCATAACCAATTGATTCCACATTCACTTTTCACTCAACTTCATACTTAACGAAAACATGTAAATGTATTATTGTATAGCAGCTGTCCACGCGGATGCATCGCTCACTCAAATAGGAGAGAGACAGAACGCAGTCAAACGCTGCCGAACGCGGAGGCCGATTGTGCCTCTTTGTCGCTCGTTGCGCGCTCTCGCTTGCACTTAAAGCCTTAAATGGAACGCCTCAGAGCGAGGTAACGCCGCATGAGTCATGTATTTTCGTACGTGCAGCCTGCTCCATTGAATTATAAGACGTTGTCACGTCAAAAAAATGAAAAAAATTCTCGTTATTACTAGGCCGTGTTAATATTCTCATTTCTACGAAGACAAAGTCCGACATCGGTATTTGTCGACATAGTAATAAATTCTGATAAAGTGACAGATAAATTTGTAAGCCTTACTACTTGATAATGTTTAGAATAGCTTCGTGGTCAAGCGTTATCTCAATCAATGCGAGGATATAATATATTAACATTGTTATTATCATGACAGTTGCTTTTTTATTGCCTTTGACTAGCAGACGGTGCTGTTAGGGCGAATCGCAAACCTACAAAAGTACATTCATCCTACCTAATCCTTTTTTTCCGGGCCGGGGGCTTAACCTCCTACGAGGTACCCGCGCGTAAGGGGCGCGCGGGGTATGTGGGACTCAACAATCTGCAGGTGTAGAGAGCAGACCGCGGGCCCAAGGAATTTTAGGGCCCACCCACTAAACGACTCCCCTGCACTCTTACGCCCGACGTCCGATCCCCTCTGAGGCCAGAACCCGGATGAGGTAGGGGGGTTACCCGGTCAACACTACAACCAGACAGCGCGGCTCACCCCAAGGACGCCCAGCCGACGGAGTCTTCGAGGCGATCCTTCCTAATCCTGCCACGATACAGTTATGATACCGATACCGTTTGGAAAGGTAGGACAACCATTACATAACAGATGAGAGTTTAACCTCATCTGTTATGTAACGGTTATCAAAGATACTTATCGTGTAGTTTCGCAAATGGCCGGGATCTCCAAATAACCAAATTATTCTTTAGACAGCCAATGAAAGATCTTTTTGTTTAGTACAAACATATTTTATGTGACTAATTAAAAATTATATCCTCAACGGTTACAGAGATATCAAATACATTAAAACCAATGTCTTGAATTGAACTGAACAAGTTCCAATTGAAATCTTAGATGTTCGACTCCATGCCTCCGATGTCCGAAAATAATTCCGTATACTTTCAGACATCCTTCACTGATAATAAAATTAAGTTATATTAAAAGAAAGCAGAAGACAAGTAAGTTACTTTATACTGTTGGTAGAAACTCTTGTTAGTCCGCGCGTGCAGGTACAACCACCCTGCTTATTTCTGCCGTGAAGCAGTAATGCGTTTCGGTTTGAAGAGTCAGGCAGCCGTTGTAACTATACTGAGATCTTAGAACTTATATCTCAAGGTGGGTGGCGCATTTACGTTGTAGGTGTCTATGAGCTTCAGTAACCACTTAACACCAGGTGCGCTGTGAGCTCGTCCACCCATCAAAGCAATAAAAATAGATAAATAAAACTCAATTATTTTTATGTTTCTTCAAACAGCAAATGGTTGAACCGCTTTATGTGTCAACTTTATAGTTTAAATGGATCGAAATGGGGCTTAAATGGATCGCTGCGGAGCGTCCTTAGAGTATTTTAAATGACACATCCTGACAACGACCTTTCATCCGAACCGGATTCGGTTAAGCGGTCGCCAGGCGATTTGGCCATCAGTACCGCCATTTTACCTAAAAAAATATTATTGTCCACTTCTGAGGCGACAGTCTTAATAAAATTAACTTAATAAAAAAAAACAATCTAATATCCAACCTAACCTAATGTTCTAATCTACAGAAACTAAAAATATTTTTGTAGTTCAAAAAATCAGTTGATATTAAAGAAAATAGCATTGAAAGATTGCATTACATAGATAGATAGATAGATAGACGAAGTCATAGATCAAGTTAACAAAATCTTAGTAAACTTAATAATATTCTCTGGTACATTTCGGATTTGGATTTGATATTGGGGTCATATGACCCCAATGGGGGGTTTTTCCCTATCTAGTTTGTTATTGTCATCAATAGACAGAAGAGCTCGCGGTTCAACCAGTATTAAGGGATTACCAGAGTTCGTAGACAGCACAGTAGGCAGCGGCTTGGCTCTGCCCCTAGTATTGTTGAGGTCCATGGGCAACGGTAACCACTCACCATCAGCTGGGCCGTATGCTCGTCTGCATACAATGGCAATAAAAAAAACCAGTTCAAACGTGGATAGGCACTTTAAGACATGGAATCGAAATTCCAACCCTAACTAGCTTGAACCGATCCTTGAAACCGCTACGCATGATGGATTCAGCAAAAATAGGCCGAAATCATTATACGATAGATGATTTATAATTAGCATTAACGTCTACACTAAATTCTTTCTGTGGGTGTTCTTTGATTTTACAATCAGAAATAAAAATAATGTTCGGTGATGTGCAGAAATTAACGACCCTAATGGAACTCAGGGATTCGCCCAAACTATTCCAGATTTAACTCGATGATTAACTTAGAATCAGCCAGTTCGCACTTCAGTTATATTTCTCGATTTAAAATTCACAGCCTATTATGTAAACAGCTAAAATGCACTAGTGTCTCCTCTTAAATTTTATTTATTATTCTTATGCAGCCGTGAAATCTTATGTCTTGCAGTGGAGATATAGTTTTTTCTACGACAATTTGGTTTAAGACAATACGAAGTTGATTGGTGAGAGATAAATAAAGCAAAAGACGTACTTACCTCGAGACAAATAAACAATGTGCTAGTTTTAACGTTACGATAGCTATTTTTGAATAGCTATTAACGACACGTTGTATCCGTTATAAATACGATAGTGAACTGAGTTGTTTGGCCCGCCGCCTGACCGTGGCGCGACATACGGACGGGTGTAGCAGCTCTTACACTAATGAATTGATAGATATTGTGTCTAGGGACGTTCGTAAAATAACAGATATTAAAACGTAACTGGTATTAATTTTTTTTTGTTATAAAAAACTTGACTATTTTAATTTATCAAAATTCATATATGTACTTTTTTTCTTTTTTTTTTGTTCGTTTGGCGTTGTGTGTGATGTTAACAAAGGTGTAAATTTATTTTTACGCTCGAGTTCTTCAGAAAATAAATAAATGTTAGGTTGTAGTTTATACTTTATTAAATTGAATTAATTAATTTTCCACCTTTTTACTTAACATAATATTCACAGAAAATATATAAGAAGTTGAATAGAAGTACAACCCATTAATTGCATAGATATTTTAAAATGACTGCTATCACAAATATAATTAAAATCTGAGTGATTCCAGAGTCCATATAGTTTGAATACCACTGGTTATGTGACATGAGGAACTAATACTAAGGGTGATTAAAAATAATGGTTTTGATTTTATTATCGTATTCAATAGTTGCTTCGTCAAACGTTTTTATTATTCACATAATATTAAACCTCCGTAAATAAATCTCATTACATCAATTACAGTTCGCATCAATTTTAATTGCACCAAATACACACTTTCTGTTAGAAATTTTCTAATGGCGCCGGTGGGAATCGTCAAAAGACCATAACTGCGCCGCTGTCTTCTCGAATATTCTCGAATAAATATCACGAAAAACTGATACTAGATAATCTTGAGTACTAGATATTAAACTAGTTTCAACAGTCACTATACCAACACTTCAAACCATCCAATTGGACGTGATAAATTAAACCATAAAACTCAAGTTGCTTAGGACCTATTAAATTGAAACTCCATATCAACTATATGTGCGATGGATTTGAAACAACATAAGTGCCAACCACAATAGCGCCTTATATATGAACAATTTAAGTCTTAAATTCATTCAATGTTATTACAAAGTTATTTTTGCATTTAAATTCGAAGCTGATTCCAATAAATGTTCTAGATAATGAAAATTCAACGGTAAAATGTAAGTTTGTTCGATCGTTATAAGCGAAACTGATTTTGAGGTCAACGACGTTTCCATAGTGGGTTTCTGGTAGAATGTTCTTTATGTCTCTGAGGTTAAGGAACAGTTTCGTCTGCGCATTCATTGTTTACGGGGTTTTATCAATTTGGATAGCCGAAAAAAAAGCATCTGGCATATTTTTCTTATCAGTAATCTGATGGTTTCTTTTATTGATTAACAAAAAGATAGCTCGCATTCGTAAAATTTGTTAATTATTTGTGTTTTGATTCCACCAGAGGGGCTTTGGCTTCAAGTAAAAACCTTTCCCTATTTATTGGATTTAATTTCACTTTGCCTCTGATTGGTCATGTACTTAATCTAACTAACATTATATTAATCATTAATGCACTGTTTTTTATTTTTTATTGCTTAGATGGGTGAACGAGCTCACAGCCCACCTGGTGTTAAGTGGTTACTGGAGCCCATAGACATCTACGACGTAAATGCGCCACCCACCTTGAGATATAAGTTCTAAGGTCTCAATGTAGTTACAACGTCTGCCCCACCCTTCAAACCGAAACGCATTACTGCTTCACGGCAGAAATAGGCAGAGTGGTGGTACCTACCCGTGCGGACTCACAAGAGGTCCTACCACCAGTGATTACGCAGATCATAAATTTGCGGGTTTGATTTTTATTACACGACGTTATTCCTTCACCGTGAAAGTCAATCGTGAACATTTGTTGAGTACGTATTTCATTAGAAAAAGTGGTACCCGCCTGGGATCCGAACACCGGTGCATCGCTCAACATGAAGGCACTGGACGTCTTATCCTGTAGACCACGACAACTTGATTACTTGCTTGATTACTTGATGACTTGGTTACTAAAGCCAGCTGACGTCACAGCGTGTGCGCCCTAGACGCGAGGATAAAAGCTCAACTGTATTGCTCAGCTGTTCCAGCCCTCAAACCGAAACTGCTTTCCGGCAGAAATTTCATTTCATTACGTCACTTATATACACCTCCATTGTGGAAACTCCTTGTAACAAGTGCTATGTACGTATTTCATCACTAAAATTGGTACCGGTTTGTGATATTTGAACCTTGGCACAGCCTAAAAAGATACATAAAAAAACACAAGTAAAAAGAAACAAAATCTGGCTTGCAACACAAGCCATGTGCGCACGACTAAGCAAGGAAAATGTGCTGGATTTGTACACAATGGTCCTTACAACTATACGACAAAACAATACGATAACGAAAATGAATCTAACTTATAATTTTATTCACAACTAGCTGACCCGGCAGACTTCGTAGTGCCTCAATCGATAAATAAAAGACCTAAGCTTTTGTATAAAATAAACTTAAAACAAACAAAAGGAATCCGTCCGACGGGGGGGGGGGACACATCAAAGGAAAACCAAAATTGTTATTTTTATTTCATTCCGAGCATTTTCATATTGATCTACCTTTTAAACCTTCTCTGGACTTCCACAAATAATTCAAGACCAAAATTAGCCAAATCCGTCCAGCCGTTCTCGAGTTTTAGCAAGACTAAACGAACAGCAATTCATTTTTATATATATAGATATACATTAAACAATTATATTATACATTCAAACACGAGCTACGCAAAAATTAGTGCATAAATAGTTGAATTATGCTTGGCGGCAGAAATGAGCTGTTGCGTTTTAGCTACCGGCCCAGGCTTACAGTATACCTATCACTTATAGAATGAGATCAAAATCTCAAGTTAAATATCTAATTAGTGATTTTAAATCGATTATTAATGAAAGGTTTACAAGGCGAAGATATCTATATCTAGTGCGATTTGAAGAGTATAATACTACTCCTTGTTACAATAAAAGACAAAAGGTTTGGCATTTACATGGCGATCAATTCTTCGGTAGCGGTTTAAAACTATTTAAAAAGACTACAAATTAAACATAGCATTTTATAAAATAAATTTAATACTTTCTCTTATGAAAAAACTCCTGTATTTGGGAGTTCGATAACCCCTTTGTTTCAGGTACTACGACGTAACTAAAGGCCATATTACACAGAGCCACTGCCGCGAAGCAGTAGAACACACCGTGGATCCCAACTAATGTGGTCATGTAGTTGAATATGGCCAAAATGACAAAATCTAGGAACCAGACCCATTCAACAATCAGCATCGACGCAAAGCTTTGAACCTAAAAAAATTACGTAAAAATCAATATGTCGTGGTTAACGACTTTTAGTAATATTAAGACGTTGTTTTAACTATTATTTTAAATGATGAAATGTTGTTTTGATAAATATCACAAAATGTAGGGTAGACTCCGTAACGCCACAGTATAAAATGGCGGTACGTGGACAGAGTCGTGGCATTCCGTGTCAGACAGTCATTCAGTCCGTATCGGACGGTCCGTCCGTCTCAGTCAGTGAGTCTCTGGCAGTCAGTCAGTCGGTCTGTCGGTATGTGGAACGAAACTGTCAGCTTACCCTGTCATTCTGAAAGTTGTGTGTGTTGAGTTTCAATAATTATTATTCAAAAGGTTTTATTGACTTTTATAAACTGAGTTCAACCAAATACGAGTGATGACGGAAACTACCGCTTAGCCATCCCTGGCGCCGCGCCGACAAATATTTGTTTGACTGCTTCATTATGATCATTAAGATCAGAATGAGTAACTTGTCTAACAGATAAAACGAACGTCCAAATAAAGCATGTAAAAACCAGCATGATGTGCTTCTGGATGCAAACATAAAAAAAAAATTACAGTATGTTTACTAAACTATGACGTCACTATAAAATCGTACCAGACGTTTTAGGTCACATGACCAAGCCGATCATTTTGCTTAGAAGACTTTTTGACACTCAGGATATAACTATGATTATAGCCCCTATAGACGACATAAAGGCCGTTGCAGGCTCTACGTGGAAGAGGAAATGCCACGACCGGGGCTTATGGCAGGATTTGGCCTATGACAATCTTTGTCGAAGTCAAATACTTAAAAAAATTACATTAATAGTATGTACCTAAATATGAATTAAGATTGTTAATAATGGCTTTTTTATCTTTATAGCCCCTGCATTACTTTTGCAGAGAAGTAATATTACAGATTCAAGACCAAAGTATTCTAAGAGAGTTTGACCCCAGACTAGCGAATAACTTTTACGCTGATGTACTACTTATGTGTAGGTTCTAAGAATCTCAAAATCCTCACCTCCGGCACAAACACCTCTGCCAGCAGGACATAAGGCACTGTACCAGCTCCGAACATGAAGGCGAAGCAGTAAATTAAGATTACCAGGATGGTGACCCAAGATGACGCACTTTTACTCTGCAGAAGATATCCCAGCGAGGCCATGCAGAGGGACACAAGCGCTGAAGACGCTATTAATAACACCTAGAAGTAGATATCAGATTTAATTAGGTCATGTGGTTAGTTTGATTTGAAGAATGAAACACATACTTTTAGTAATACCATTGATCCCATTTCTTAAGTGGACAGGAACCACACAGACGATGTTTCTGGACTTCAGTAATCACACCAGATGGGCCGTGAACTAGTCTGTCTATCTACAATACTAAAAATCTCTCCTTATCGAAATATACGAGCAATTTTTCTTTTGCTCTAAACGTGTGAATGAATTGACGAGTTCGTCTTTGTGGCTTAGGGCCCATTGATGCAACGTATAGCCGTTACTAATCTTGAGAAATTAGTTAAGAATCCCAATTGCATGGCTGCTTCTCAGCCAAAATAGGCAGGATGGTGATACTCACCCGTGCGCGTTTACTATACACTCTACCACCAGTGATAGTACTTAAAATTTCTCAAGGGTAAAAATAATAACGCTAAGTTTCCGAGCTGTCAAAATTTCAGTTCTATGCATCTCAAGAGCATCACACTGGGGAGCGTTACACACCATTTGCTAAAAACCTTTCAAAATCAATTAAAATAAAACCTACCCTTCTACCAGCTTTGTCAGCTACAGTGGCAGTGACAAGTGTCCCGCTGCAGAGCGTCAGAGCGAACAGCACTGTGTATAAATCAGACTTGGCAGGGTCTGTCTGTCTGAAGACCTCCTTAGCATACACTTGGACTGGAACCATGCCCATGAAAACCTGAAGAATCATTAAAATCATTTGCACCTATGGCTTAAGACCAAGCGAGTGGAATTTTACAGAATAATTTGGAAGTAGCTTACAAAGTAATTATCGAGACTACTGTTAAAGAATTATTTGGCTGTGTACATTAAAATGCGAACTCCATTAGCCTTTAGACGTGAGATGGAAGCCTTAATAGTGGGTCTCACAGATAGCATAGCCTATTTCTGCCAACAAATCTGTCCTACTTCACAGTTTGCTCTGAATGATTGGCTATTTACTTTTAACTTTTAAGTTTTGATTAGCCAGATCGATTTAGTTTCGTTATTGTTCGAGAAGCCTTTTGAGGTTAGTTGATAGAAAACAAAAAATGACAACTGCCCCATAAAAGTATTATGGCCCATGCCCCTGCATATAATTAACCAGCCATATTAATAATATGGGCAAGGATGCTTAAAATAATCTGAGATAATCTACCTGCATCGATATCACAGTTAAAACGATGAGGAAGCCCCGCAGTGACGATGGCGTCGTAACTGAAAAATATAAAGCAGAAGTTAATGTTATCAGGAATTAATAGTTTCTATTATTTGTATCTACTCGCTACAATCTGTGAGCTTCAAAGAGAAAAATTAGTGGAAAAGATGTAAAAAAATTTTTAATGATTATCTCATGACAGAAGAAATATATAAAAAGTGCAGTATTTATGTACTTCAATTTATTTGGCTTCAAGCCACATATATATGTACAAAAATCAAGTTATCTCAATGTCATCGTGGTACCTACATATAAATCCTCCCGTGTCTTCTCGGTGTCACTAGCAATTGATAATGGGGGCTATTCTAAAGAGCTACCACCAACCTTTCTATTTCTGTCGCGATATCATCTGTCAAATTTGAAATATTGGTGAAAAGCTATACAATACAATTGAGGCTTGGACCTTATGTCTGTCTCAAGGTGGTTGACGATGTTCACGTTGTGACATCTGACGATCTAGTGTCGTACAAAAATCCCGTACTTACACAATTGTTTGATAGTAGATACGTTTTTTGCTAGTTCATGTACATCATCATCATTGTTAAGTTTCTCCTTTTCAGCCTCTTCTGCTTTGCTGTCGGGCTCTGAAAGTTTTATAACTAGTTTTAATAGATGTATATTTAAATTTAGTTATCTGAAAAATCATCATAGGAGAATTAAAAAATATAAAAATTGATTCTAAATTATTATGAAGTGAATGCAACCATTTTTTGAAACTTTTTTTATTACCCGCACTATTTCTTAAGACTACCTACCTGGAACTCGTAGTTTTGACTTATTTTTTTCCAAAATTTATTAAATGTAGAAAACGGAAGCGACAAAAATATATTTTCTAATTCTCTTATAGTAATAAATAAAATAAGTACAATTGAATTAGTTTTGTCACCTGCGGTAACAGAAACTAGTTCAATAGCTGGCACGATTTGTTGCTTTATCCTTGTCAGCTCATCCGTGACTTCCGTGGAAGTTGGCGATAGACCTTTGTAGTGTGCGATAGATGCGCGGGCGTCCTGAAAATTATTAAATGCTTTTTACTTGAGATCAGTTAATCGTACCAATCGATCACATTTATACATCGTCTACGATCAGTTTGAGCTATTGTTTCTAGAAGATTTTATAGGATCTACGTTGAACGCAGATGTACCATAAGGGGCTAAATTTTAAACTCATCCCTTCTTTTTTTTCTTCTCAAGTTCTTGTTATCTACTCCTTTGTTTGTAGACTGTGCGCTGCTACGATCGATCATTCCCATCCAATTCAAAAAGTAGAAGTTTTTATTAAGTGTAACTGGTATTGTTTAAGACCGATTGTAATTTCTAGCAGCAGTAGTAGTGTTTCTACTAGAGCTACGGTTCTGAATACTTTATTAATATCAAGATCGTTTTGGGTCGTAGTTTTTGGACAATTACTGATTTATTTGAGATTTCATAATATTCTGGGTAAGTATCAGATAGTATTGGGTACATATTGGGTACTTTTTACACAATAGTACGAGTAGATTCATCAATTGATTTACCGATATTTCCTGACCAAACTAAAGTTAGTAACGCTGTTTTTTTGTTCGGTTCTTTTCCTCAATGCTATTGTACTTAAGAATGAAATGATAACAATTATTTTCATACCTCTTCCCTTCGTTTCCTCATGTAGTAAACGGGACTCTCTGTACTCAGCAAAAAGAGAAAAACTCCGGTCACGCTCAGGGCTAAGCTTATCCAGATTATAATGTGGTAGGTAGAGAACCAGCCTATGATGTAGGATAATAAAATTCCCACGCAGTAGAGAAACAAAGTACCTGTTGGACAGATGATAGGATTCATCAGGGGTTTAACAGCGCTAGGAGTTCACTAGTGTAATCCAATCAACAGACTAAATATGGCATTAAGTCCGCCTTTATACTTTCTAGTATAAGAAGTTATAAATAAATAAATAAATAAATAAATAAATATGGTCCAAATAAGGCACGTAGATTTCTCAACCGAAAATTATTATGTTTGTTCATAATATGATAAACGAACCCACTACGCAGTGGCCTATGTGATGTTAGCATTGGAATGTGGTTACACATCAGAAGCCCTCTATAGTGAAGAATTATAGTCAATTCGGTCATTATCATAAAGTTTGTGACTGTCTACAAGGAATTACTAATTCACCCTTATCACTCCCCGTGGCACAAGATCTGGCTTATTTACCGCTAATTTAATCATATTCAAATAATATACAATATTATTACACTTTCTGCCGATTAGTTCGCAACGTGAGCTTTTGTGGTTAGTCTACTGGTGGTAGGACCTTTTGTGAGTCCGCGCGGGTAGGTACCACCACCCTGCCTATTTCTGACGTGAAGCAGTTTCGGTTTGAAGGGCAGGGCAGCCGTTGTAACTATACTGAGACCTTAGAACTTATGTCTCAAGGTGGGTGGCGCATTTACGTTGCAGAAGTCTACGAGCTCCAGTAACCACTTAACACCAGGTGGGCTGTGAGCTCGTTCACCCATCTAAGCAATAAAAAACAGTGCATTAATGATTAATATAATGTTAGTTAGATTAAGTACATGACCAATCAGAGGCAAAGTGAAATGAAATCCAATAAATAGGGAAAGTTCGGTACTTGAAGCCAAAGCTCCTCTGATGGAATCGTCCGCGAACTCCGATATAAATATGGGGGCCAACACCATCAAACCCCCACCGGAGATTCCAGCTAGGAACCTCGCAACCAGGATCAGCATCGGTGAGGAACATAGCTCCACTATGATCCATGATAACTGGAAAACAAATTGTAGTAAATTGGATTAGGGTTAGAACGTGTTCGATTTTTACTCAAGAGAGCACGTGGATCCTTCAGGTTTTTTTTTTAACTTACAAGTGCGGAAAAGCTCACGACCCACCTCATATTAAGTCGTTAACAGAGCCCGTATTTATCAACAGCGTAAACTCCGTGCTCCACTTTAGAAATAAGTTCTAAATCTCAGTTTTATAGTACAAAGGTCACACCATCATACAAACCGAAACGCATTACTGCTTTACGGCATAAATATGCAGGGCGGTGGTACCTACCCGTACGGGCTCAGATTTTATTGGGTGTTTTTATTAATAATATGTTGGTATTAGTGGGTATTTTTTTTACACAATAATTCATTATTATAGAAATTGAATTTACGAAATTAGCGAATAATAATAACAAACAAACATACAACATTGAATAGAGTTAAAACGATTCCACCATTTTTTCTGCCCAGACTGTTGATCAGCGTTCCGGTTATGGCTGTTCCGAGCATCGCTCCCAACGACGGTAGACTGCCCAGGAGAGACGCGTGAGTTTCACTGAATGGCGCCAACAGCGGGGTCAGCTCGGACTTGAAGAGCTCCGTCGTGTACGAAGGCCAGACGTTGGTGAAGCCCATCAAAAATGAACCGTAGCCACCTAAAAATAAAGTGACTTTTCTCAAAATTTTGCTACTCTTGAAGAAGTTATATTAAAATTATAAATTGCGTAATTATTGGTGGTAGGACCTCTTGTGAGTCCGCGCGGGTACCACCACCCCGCCTATTTCTGCCGTGAAGCAGTAATGCGTTTCGGTTTGAAGAGTGGGGCAGCCGTTGTAACTATACTGAGACCCTTAGAACTTATATCTCAAGGTGGGTGGCGCATTTACGTTGTAGATGTCTATGGGCTCCAGTAACCACTTAACACCGGGCGGGCTGTGAGCTCGTCCACCCATCTAAGCAATAAATAAATAAAAGTTGGTTTGTCATTATCGTCTTTACTATCCTCACTGCCCTTAGATTGCAGCGTTATTACAAGATTCAGTACGAGTATATTGAGTATCTTCGTCGTAGTTTAGCCCATGGATGATTCTATATCACATGTAGTGGCCACTTGAGTGCAGGAAGCATATTCAGAACCTGACCCTCGCTAAGTATTCAAATGATCTTGCAAATATATTAAAGACAGAAAACGAAATCCGGGCCGTCGGTATATGAAACAGAGACGGCCTTGTTTTCCTACAGGTTATATACGGTGGTGTAACTAAGCCGATGTACATACATATATGTATACATAGCAAGTAACTTCCAGGTTATCCCAGAAAACAGGCAACGAGCGCTAGATCAAAGTGTAAAACTAGTTTAAAATGAAATTAAAAAAGATATTCAAACGATTCTTTATACTGATTTTACGATTTCATTCTCATAGAGCTGGGCACCAGCCTTCGTTATACCAAGCGTGAGACGAAAACGTGTTCAAACAAAAAAATATTTGTGATAAAAAATATATATAAATAATAAAAAAACACTTACTCGCAAAAGAGGCGAACACCTGATTCAATTTTCCTTTCATTTTCACCAAAAAAAAAACCACCACCAACCACCACACTCCACGGCCGATATAATTATAAACTAGAAAATATTATGTTCTACGAAAGTACATCTTAAGTAAAGTCACGTAGGTATTAATTTAAATAAACAAGAATAGAAGATAGGTACTAAATCCGTGTTATAGTAAAATGTTTTATGAGCTGACAGACGTTATTACACTATCTGAATTGAAATACAGAAATACGCGTGGTTCTGTATTTTTCCGTTTCACCAGGATATGTGGGCGAGCACGGACTCAGCCAGGGGGGGTGGGATTTGCTAACAGCAGCCCGAGCACCTCCAAGGGAGGCCTAATAGCACAAGAGCAGCTGCTTCGCGAATGACTATACAACCGGATCTGAATCGCAACCCGCTGAGAAAATCCGGCGAGAAACTCAGCGGGCTGATGTTTAGGTCAGGTTGCACATCGAACTTGACGAGTACGGTTACCGGGCTCCTTAAGCCTGCTCTTAGTGTTAGAGCTGAGGGCGTCTAATGCAAGAGTTATTGGATCTGATGGATCCGTAAAGACGTGTCTAGGGCGTCGACCGTGATTGGTTCCTGCGTGATTAGGATTCGGGGAGTAGTCAGTGGTGGCAATGATAAGGCGATTATCATGATGAATAGCCTTATCGAAGTACCGTTCCGACACTGACTTCATGTGTTTGGGGATCGATTAGAGGCCCAGGTCGTCGTGCAGGTCAACGTTCCTCACGAACAACGGAGCTCCGATAGCTAACCTGCAAAGTCGGAATTTTAGGGATTGGAGGGTTTCTGTGTGTGTGCGGGTCGCGTGAGCGAACACCATACTCGCGTAAGTTATGCAGGGCCTTATTCAAGTTTTGTAAAGTGTCACCTTGCTCCGAAGGGACATTTTACTTCGCTTACAGATCATAGGATAAAGTCTGCTGAGAATAAACGCGGCACAGTCGCGAACTAATTTTATATGCGAGTGAAATGTCATCGATGCATCCAGGCTGACTCAGGGTGATCAAGTACTTGATCGTCATGGCCCAGGGTATTGGTTGGCCGAAGAGGGTGAACGGGTGTATGAGATTATTCCTCCTAATGCGGGAGGAAATACGGGTTGAGTTCTCCTTTGAAAGAGCACCGTTGCGCTTTTCGCTGGGTTGATATGTCTATGCGCCATTTTCGGAACCACTGCCCGAGGGTTACGGCTGCGCTCCGGAGTTTCCTCGCGATTAAGGACTTGTATCTACTCCAGTAGTAAGCGGTTGTGTCGTCGGTGAATAAGGCTAAATGGGTCGGCGGTGACTGGGAAATGTCAATAAACAAACTAAAGAGGAGCAGAGAGAGAACCGAGCTTTGCAAGACTCCGGTCGTGGGAAGGAGCGGGTTCCTTCGACTCGATATCGAAAAGAGTGGTTCGACAAGAAGTTCCGTATGATGAGCACGAGACCTTCCGGCATACCCATGTTAAACAGTTTGAAAATCAAACTGTTGTGCCAGACTTTGTCAAACGTTTTGACGGCTTCCGTGTAGAACGGCTTTGGTCGGTTAAGCCCTACGAGAATGAGCTGCGTGAGGCGCTTCACCTATTTTACGCATGAGTAATTTAAGCGGAATCCGAATTGTTCGTCGATAAGAATGCCCTTGGATGAGGCTTTTGTAGAACAGACGCTCGTACAGTTTGCCTAGAGACATGAGGAGGCTAATCGGTCGGTACGCCCGTGAGTTCCTTTGCATACGTGTCAAACAAACATTATCTAAATCAAAGCAAACTATGTACTCTTTAAACAAATGTTTAAGCTATTTACTATTTTGAAACGTATAGGGCCATAAACTCTGAAGCTGAAGCAAATTACGTAATTATTCGCAAAGCCTTCCGCAAAACGTTTGCAGATAAGCTTTCACTATAAATCTCGATATATAATAGGTTGGGGAAAAAGTTTCTTCGCATTTTTTAAGAAAATTCACAACAATTTTTTTAATATAGTTTATTTACATTTAACTAAAGTATGTAGGAACCATTTTGTTCGATAACTTTTGGCCATCTTGTAGGTAGGAAGATGATCGATCCCATGGCTATAGAAATTTTGGGGCTTCTAGTCAAAATACCGCGACAATTGGTTTTGGCAGTCCTCTCGTGATGTTAACCTGACACTGCCTAAAGAATTCTAAAGAGACCGAAGCAGGTAGTAATCAGAAGGTGCAAGGTCAGGACTATACGGCGGATGCATTAACACCTCCCAGCCAAGCTCTCTTACTTTTTGCTGAGTGGCTAAAGATGTGTGAGGTCTAGCGTTATAAATGCGCCAAAGCTGTTTTGTGGTCAATTTCCAGTTCTTCAGCTACGTCGTAACTACTGATATGCCGATCTTGCTCCACTTTTTCAAAAATGGCATCCATTTTATTCGTATTAGGGTGACCAGAGCGACGTGCATCTTTGACATCAAAATTTCCGGATTGAAAACGCTTAAACCAAATTTGTGCTAACAGTAGCAGTGCCTGTGAGAGCACAGACACTGCACTAGGTCTATAAACATCGCAAATTTTTTCGCGGCTTGCGTTGCATTTTTATCATCTTTGTAGTAAAATTTTAAAATGTATCGAATTTCTTCATTAGATTCACTAATGTCTTGACAGTACGAAAAATAAATAAAAATCACACATTTTCCTAATTTGAATTTGGAATTATCTTCTTTAAAATTTAAACTTTTAATGATACCAAAACCAGCCAGATACAAATAGTAGTATAAGCCAAAGAGATTTTATTACAAGTTCATACATATTATAATGCGAAAATACTTTTTCCCCAACCTATTAAAAAACTAATTATGTGGTGTCGTGGGACACCAGGTAGGAACGAAGTTCCTTCGGCTAATGTAGAATCGACACAATTTGCAAAAAAAAAATTCGTGCTCAATTTTATGTTGGTTTTCTTGATTTTTCTCTTAAATTTTGCTGATTAGTTTTTATTTAAGGACAGGAAAGTATTTAGGAAATTCAGTATTTTAGGAAATAATAAATTACGTAAAATAAAAATAAAATCGTAATTCAAATTATCAATTAAAATAACAAAATATGTCTCTTTATTTTTGTTTGACAACATAAAATTACATAGAAATAGAAATAATTACAAAATAGAGAGAGAAGGGATGAGAGAACGAAAAGAAAGAGGGAGAAAGAGAAAGGTATTATACACTACTCGCTTGTGTACACGACTGTCGCGCCTGCGCACGTCTCATTTAACGGTTTTATTCCACGGACTTTTTTCCACTGATTTTTTCTTACGGTTTTACTATCACATTTTTTTCAGTTCGGTCGCGCAGCACATCCCTATCCCCTCCAAGCCTGCCGTAAGGAACTTCGTTCCAATAATATAATATATAGTACGATTTGAAGAGTATAATAAGTACTTCTTGCATTGTAGCAACACAAAAGTTTTGGCTTTCACATGGTGATAATATATTCGGTAGCGGTTTAAAACTATTTTAAAAGACAACAAATTAAACAGCATTTTATAAAACAATTTTAATTCTTTCTCTTAAGAAAAACATCCTGTATTTGGGAGTTCGATAACCCCTTCGTTTCCGGCACTATGATGTAACTAACGGCCATATTACACAGAGCCACTGCCGCGAAGCAGTAGAACACGCCGTGGATCCCAACTAATGTGGTCATGTAGCTGAATATGATCAAGATGAAAAAATTGAGGAACCAGACCCATTCAATTATCAGCATTGATGCAAAGTTTTGAACCTAAAAAAAAATACGTTAATATCAATATTTGTTTGACTGCTTCATTATAATCATTAAGATCAGAATGACTAGCTTACCGAATAGATAAAACGACTGTCTAAAAAACTAGCATGAATTGCTTCTGGATGCACATTAAAAAAAATTACAGTATGTTTATTAAACTGTGACGTCACTATGAAGTTACACCCGGCGTTTTAGGTCACATGACCAAACCGATCATTCTGTTTAGAAGCCTTTAGACACTCAGGATATGAATATGATTAAGCCCCAGCATTACTTTTGCAGAGAAGCAATATTACAGTTTCAAGACCAAAGTATTCTAAGAGAGTTTGACTCCAGGCTAGCGAATAACTTTCAGGCTGATGTACTTATACTTATTTATGTGTAGGTTCTAAGAAACTCAAAATCCTCACCTCGGGCACAAACACCTCTGCCAGCAGGACATAAGGCACGCTACCAGCTCCGAACATGAAGGCGAAGCAGTAAATTAATATTACCAGAATGGTGACCCAAGATGGTGCACTTTTACTCTGCAGAAGATATCCCAGCGAGGCCATGCAGAGGGACACAAGCGCTGAAGACGCTATTATTAACACCTAGAAATAGAATTCAGATTCAATTAGGTACGGCATGTGGTTAGATTCTAATTAGATTTGAAGAATGAAACAGCTACTTTTAGTAATACTATTGATCCCATTTCTTAAGTGGACAGGTACCACACAGATGATGTTTCTGGACTTCAGTAATCACACCAGATGAGCCGTGAACTATTCTGTCCATATACAATACTAAAATTACTAAACCTCTCCTTACCGAAATATACGAGCAATTTTTCTATTGCTCTAAGCATGTGAATGAACTCACGAGCTCATCTTGGTGGCTTAGGGCCCATTGATGCAACGAATAACCGCCATTACTCAGGAAATGAGTTAAAAATTCCAATTGCATCTTCTTTTTATTGTTTAGATATGTGGACGAGCTAACAGTTCACCTGGTGTTAAGTGGCTACTGGAGCCCATAGACATATACAACGTAAATGTGTCACCCACCTTGAGATATAAGTTCTAAGGTCTCAAGTATAGTTACAACGGCTGTCCTACCCTTCAAACTGAAACGAATTACTGCTTCACGGCAGAAATAGGCAGAATGGTGATACTCACCCGTGCGCGTTTATTATAACACTAGCGACCCGCCCTCGCTTCGCTTCGGAAACATTAAAACACACATAAAACCAAAAAAAATAAAATAAAAATAAATGAAAAAAAAGTAGCCTATGTTCATCAGGGACAATGTCGGCTTCTAATGGAAAAATAATTTTTCAAATCGGTCCAGTAGTTTCGGAGCCTATTCGAAACAAACAAACAAACAAATCTTTCCTCTTTATAATATTAGTATAGATATAGATTCTAGCACCAGTGATGGTACTTAACATTTCTCAAAGTTATAAATGATGGCGCTAAGTGTAGCGTTAGTCCTAGCTGCCAGAGCATGACTATACTCGTGTCTTAGATTACAAGTTTCTATTTATATCCATAGCGTTAAAAACTTTTAAGTTTTAATTCACTCAATGCTATCAAATGGGACTGCGGTTAGAAGTTGACTACGGATTTTAAGCTTTGTTTGTCTATTATCTCTCTTTCTCTTTCTATCAATATTTAATCTGTGGGAAAGTTATGGTATTCAAATTTCCAAGAATAATATAACACATGGGAGAGAGGTGATAGATAGGACCTGAGATTGGCCAAGTTTATGCCGGTCGGCGGACGATATAGCGATTTGAACATCAATCTGCCAATATTCTATCTGCTCAGCTGCTACCCCTATTTTGCAATTACTCTATGTATTAGAGTATGTATTCTGACTGGGCTTCAAGTTGAATTGAAAAAAAAAGGTAATAATTGCAGTATCGCGAAACAGACGGCTTTAAATACAAGAAAAAGTTATTAGAAATGGGCCAAATGAGGCACTAAGCCCCTACTTACCGCAAAGAAAAATATAGCGTGCAATAAGACTTCAGACAATTAATAATTTGCGCCGATTATTATCAGAGATACGTCTATGCATCTGTCTCAAGAGCGTTACATTCTAGGTCACACTGAGGAGCATCACACACTACTTGCTAAAAATCTTTCAAAATTAAAATAGAACCTACCCTTCTACCAGCTTTGTCAGCAACAGTAGCAGTGACAAGTGTTCCGCTGCAAAGCGTCAGAGCGAACAGCACTGTGTATAAATCAGATTTGGCAGGGTCTGTCTGTCTGAAGACCTCCTTAGCATATACTTGTACTGGAACTATGCCCATGAAAACCTGAAGAATCATTAAAATCATTTGCACCTATGGTCTAAGGCCAAGCGAGTGGAATTTTAGAAAATCGTTCGGAAGTAATTACCGAGAGTATCGTTAAAGAATTATTTGGCTGTGGACACTATAGGTATAATGCGAATTCGATCAGCCTTTAGAAATAAAATGGAAGTGTTCATAGTGGATCCCAGAGGTAGCTTAGCCTATCTGTGCACTTAGTATTATCAGAGTTTTTGTTAGAGTTCATGGCAATAAAAACAAATCTGTCCTACTTCAAAGTTTCCTCTTCTATTTCGTTATTGTTCGAAAAGCCCTTTCATGTTAGTCGATAGAAAACAAAAAATGGCCTATGCCTATGCTTAAAATTAACCAGCCAATTTAATAATGTTACGCGCTGGGGTTCGGGATAAATAAATGTTCAACCAAAGTACAACTTAAAACTGTATTTATCACTTAGAACACAAACAGAACACTTTAAAATTCGTAATTCGCTTCTCCCGCTTCGCTTCAGCTGATCCGTTCGCTGTTTCACTTCGAGTAGCTCCGATTACTAACTGACTGCGTGCCATCTCTGCAACGCTTCTATAGTCGAGACGAAATCCTTAGAATCGTCGAGAATATTCCACAAAAGTCTAGTATCGTGTGTTTCCGCTATCTGACAATAGATGGCGTTGTGCTTCTCGATGCGTTCGAGATGCTACTAGATCCTTCGATTTTCGTTCGACTATTCGGCGATAGATGGCGTTACTCTTACCAGCGTAACAATAATATGGGTGCGAACGCTTAAAATAATTAGAGATAATTTACCTGCATCGAGATCACAGTTAAAACGGTGAAAAAGCCCCGCAGTGACGATGGCGTCGTAACTGAAAAATATAAAGCAGAGCCTAATGTTATCAGGAATAAATAGTTTCTATCATTTATGTCTACTCGCTACAATCTGTGAGCGTCAAAGAGAAAAGTCAGTGGAAAAGATGTAAGAAAATATTTAATGATTATATTATTATCATGACAGAAGCAATATTTAAAAAGTCCAGTTTTTACTTAAATTTATTTAGTTTCAAGCCAATGTCACATACTACTACTAAAGTACTAAAATCAAATGATCTCAATGTCATCGTGGTACCTACATATAAATCCTCCCGTGTCTTCTGGGTGTCACTAGCAATTGATAATGGGGGCTATTCTAAAGAGCTACCACCAACCTTTCTATTTCTTTCGAGAAATCATTTGTCCGATTTGAAATGTGGGTGAAAAGCTATACAATACAATTGAGGCTTGAACCTCATGTCTGTTTCAAGGTGGTTGGCGATGTGAGCGGTGTGACATCTGTCCATCTAGTGTCGTACGAAAATCCCGTACTTACACAACTGTTTGATAGTAGATACGTTTTGGGTTGGTTCATGTACGTCATCATCATTGTTAAGTTTCTCCTTTTCAGCCTCTTCTGCTTTGCTGTCGGGCTCTGAAAGGTCCATATGTAAAGATCCAAATGTATATTTGAATTTAGTATCTGGAAAATCATCTTCAGGAGAAATAAAAAATTCAAATCGAAGCCAAATTATTAAGTTATACAGTGAATACAATAGTTGTTAAAAAGTTTTTTAACTCGTACTATTCATTGGGAATGTCTGGAACTCATAGTTTTGACTTGTTTTTTTTTCTTCCAAAATTTCTTAAATCTAGGAAACGAAAGTCACAAAAATGTTGTTTCGAATTCCCTAAATCTAAGAAATGAATCTATTTCTCTAAATCTAATTGAAGTAGTTTTGTCACCTGCGGTAACAGAAACGAGTTCAATAGCTGGCACAACTTGTTGCTTTATCCTTATCAGCTCATCAATTACTCCCATGGAAGCTGGCGACAGACCTTTGTAGCGTGCGATAGATGCGCGGGCGTCCTGAAAAATTAAATGCTTTTTATTTGAGATCAGTTAATCGTACTAATCGATCACACTAGTACATCGATCAGTTTGAGCTCTTGTTTCGCGAAGATTTGATAGGATCTACTGTCTGTGAGGGGTTAAATTTTAAACTCATCCCTTCTTTTCTTCCCTCGCAAGTTCTTATTATCGATTCTTTTGCTTTTAGACTCTGCACTGCTACGATCGATCATTCCTATCCAATTTTAAAAAAATATGTTTTTATTTGTGTAACTGGTGATGTCTGTGACTGATTGTTATTTATACCAGTAGTATTAGTAGTAGTATTTCCACTAGTACTAGAGCTACGGTTCTGAATTCTCATTTATTTGAAATTTTGTAATATTCTGGGTAAGTATCAGATAATATTGGACACTTTTTACACAATAGTAGATTCATCAATTGATTTACCGATATGTCCTGACCAAACTAAAGTTACTAATATTGTTTTTTGTTCTACTACGTCAATTATTTGCACGTATGAATAAAATGATAAGAATTATTTTCATACCTCTTCCCTTTGTTTTCTCATGTAGTAAATAGGACTCTCTGTACTCAACAAAAAGAGAAAAACTCCGGTCACGCTCAAAGCTAAGCTTATCCATATTATAACATGGTAGGTAGAGAACCAGCCTATGATGTAGGATAGTAAGACTCCCACGCAGTAGAGAAATAAAGGACCTGTAGGACAAAGTATAGGATTCATCAGCCGTTTCATAGTGCTAGGATTTTCCTAGTGTAATCCAATCAACAGACTAGATATGTTCAAAACAAGGCAGAGAGATTTCTCAACCAAAAATGATTGTGTTTGTTTCTAATATGATCAATTTCACGAACACGCACTACACAGTAACCTATGTGATGTTAGCATTGGAATGTGGTCACACATCACAAAGCTTAGTCTATAGCTGAGCCTAGGCTAGAGTCTATTCTGAAGAATTATAGTCTCTTCAGATAATATCATAAAGTTTGTGGATAAGCTCTGGCTTATTTACCGCTAACTTCATCAAAGAGGTTGCCACTCGTTAACTTTTTAGCATAATCAAAGACCATATTTTCACACCTTTTGCCGCCTATTTCGGGTTATGAGCTCATGTGATCAGTGCATTAGTGATTAATATAATGTTAGATAGATTAAGTACATGATCAATAAGTGACAAAGTGAAATGAAATCCAATAAATAGGTCTTTACTTGAAGCCAAAGCCCCTCTGATGGAATCGTCCGCGATCTCCGATATAAATATTGGGGCCATCACCAGCAAACCCCCACCGGAGATTCCGGCTAGGAACCTCGCAACCAGGATCAGTATCGGTGAGGAACTTAGCTCCACTATGGTCCATGATAACTGGAAAACAAATTGTAGTAAATTGTATTGGTGGTAGAATGTGTTCGATTTTTACACAAGAGAGCACGTAGTTCCTTAAGGCTTTTTTATTACCTACATGGGCCGTCGGACTCACAACCCACCTGCTGTAAAGTGTGTCTCAAGTAAGTCAGTTTTATAGAACAACGGCTGCGCTACCCTACCAACCGTTAAATTTAAAAAAAAAACACATGAATGTCATGTTACGGTTCAAGGTAGAACGTATGAAACTGTAATAGAAGTAGAATTTACTCATTATGAGATGTCTTCTGAGCTCGCACAAGTAGGTACCGCCGCCCTGCCTATTTCTGTCGTGAAGCAGTAATGCGTTTCGGTTTGAAGGGTGGGGCAGCCGTTGTAACTATACTGAGACCTTAGAACTTATATCTCAAGGTGGGTGGCGCATTTACGTTGTAGATGTCTATGGGCTCCAGTAACCACTTAACACCAGAGCTCGTCCATCCATCTAAGCAATAAAAAAAAAACATGTGTGCAATTCACACGTGGTAGAAGTGAAACCTTCCAAAATTAAAATACAATTATCCTAAACGTCTCAAGTATATGTAAAATTTTGTCATTAGTAAATAATTGTAAGGTAGCGCCCTCTGTGAATTGATATTTTAATTTCACGTATAATCCTAAATTAAAATTCACTACAAGAGCTTTCATACACACGTTAGTATTAAAAAATCTCACAGATGGCGCTGTATTAAATAGTATGTATATTTCTGTCTCATTCTTTGCTGGCGTCATCCTACACATTTTTGTATTTGTGTCTCTTACCTGTCGTTTTTTCCGTTGCATCCGGTTTGAAACCACAACGATTCTAAAGAAGTTTTCACTTCAAAAACAAATAGAAGAAAATAAAAGAATATCCGGACCTCGAACTTAAGGCCCGTGATTTTGTCAGGGCCATTGGCCAACTGGATCAACTGTATCAGAAAATGCTCTTAGTATACAAAGGCCCATCGACGTAATTGAAATCGTGACGTAATAAGGGGCGTTTAAGTGACCCAGTATAATATGTTTGAAATGATACCTTCAACACATGTGTGGTGAATTCGATGATAATCAGTCGTTTTAAAGCAGCGAATATCGTGACCTAGTTTTCTGAAAATTTTTCTTATTTTTTAACCGACTTCAAAAAAGGAGGAGGTTCTCAATTCTACTGTATGTTTTTTTTTTATGTTTGTTACCTGATAACTTTTGACTGGGTGAATCGATTTTGATGTTTTTTTATTTATTAGAAAGCTGACCCATTGTGGTCCCATTTCAATTTAGTCCAGTTCTGATAATGGTATCCATGAGAAAACCATATAAGTCTTAAACTTGCATTAAGTACGTGCGCGATAAATAGATGAATAAATCAATAGCTCAATATCACGCCAACCGATTTCGATGATTATTGTTTTTAGTGTATATTAATTTGTTTTGGAATATCTTTTTTTTTTCTATTTGAAGTCGGTTTTTATTAAAGCATGTCTATTTACAATTATATTATTATATTATTATTTTCGTGTTACGTTCCTAAATGTAGCTAATGCTTTACAATTATGTTAACGAGCTTTTAATAGTTTCGACTATCGTTCGTCTCTTTCTCTCTTTCGGAATATTTCTAGGCAGCTTTCGCGGCACCACTTATTATTTTTCTATTCTATACCTAGTCGATGGTGGCTTGTTTCAGCTACACTCCGGCTGGTATTGCAATAATTGTTACGTTATAATACTCATTGTAAAAAAGGAATACTTTAAAAAAATTTAATTTAAAAAAAGAAAAGAAAAAAAGACATGCCCGCTGCGTTTCTTGCCAGTTCTTCTGAGGACGGAGGCTAGTTTTTGTGAATCGGCGGTAGTTCTTTTTGACGTTCAACAAGTATGTACTTTCATTTATGTTGAATAAAATAAATTTTGATTTTGATTTTGAAAAATTTTTGATTTTGATTTTGCTCGATAACCTCACGGGGTTCAAATAGAAAAAGTTTGCTAACACTGACCCTAGCAAGAACAGTGCGTCGCTGAATCTGTCACCGAATCGGAATGGCGACCTACTGACGAGATCCGGTGATAAGCTTTGTAGGCTGAACCAACATCAACATCCTATTAATTTGAAAATAGACTCACGTATCATGGTCCGATGATGAACAAGGATGGTTAAAATGGTATTTTACCTTTTTTTTTATTGCTTAGATGGGTGGACAAGCTCACAGCCCACCTGGTGTTAAGTGGTTACTGGAGCCCATAGACATCTACAACGTAAATGCGCCACCCACCTTGAGATATAAGTTCTAAGGTCTCAAGTATAGTTACAACGGTTTCCCCACCCTTCAAACCGAAACGCATTACTGCTTCACGACAGAAATAGGCGGGGTGGTGGTACCTACCCGTGCGGACTCACAAGAGGTCCTACCACCAGTAAATACCTTTTGTTATATAGATTACATTTTTATTGTACTTTAGAATTTTATTATTTTAGTTTGATTGCATGACCCGAAACACCAGCACAAAAATTTATTTATTTATTTAACTTCAATTGGGTTATGGTCAATACATGGTAGTGTGTGTAATGTTTTCTTTATTGATTTAATGTATATTTTATGCATTATTTTAAATAAATATTAGCATTGTGAACTTCTTCTCTATAATCTCTATAAGTGTGTGAAATTTCATACTCCTCCGTCCGCGCAATTTTCGTAAAAAGGGATACAAAGTTTTTGCTTCACGTATTAATATATAGATTAGACAATGACCGAGCTATGTTTTTTTTTGCTCGTTTTTTTTTATAATTTGTGTTTTTCGGGTGGCTTAACAACGCCATCTCCTGAAATAGTTTTAGTGTTATTGTGTCTTTAAAGCAGTTAGTTGCTCTTCGCCAATAGATGTCGGGAATTATATACAAGAATTGCTCGTTTAAAGGTATAAGATAAAACAAACAAACATACAACATTGAACAGAGTTAAAACGATTCCACCATTTTTTCTGCCCAGACTGTTGATCAGCGTTCCGGTTATGGCTGTTCCGAGCATCGCTCCCAACGACGGTAGACTGCCCAGGAGAGACGCGTGAGTTTCACTGAATGGCGCCGACAGCGGGGTCAGCTCGGACTTGAAGAGCTCCGTCGTGTACGAAGGCCAGACGTTGGTGAAGCCCATCAAAAGTGAACCGTAGCCACCTAAAAATAAAGTGACTTTTATTAAAGGTCCGCTCCGGCTCCGTTCGGGTCTTTAACAAAAATTTCAACGATATTTGACGTTGTTTTATTTTTTTTATTTAAATTCTAATTCTAATTCAAAATCATTTATTTCAACTTAGATGTCAGCATAACACACTTGTTGAATGTCAAAATATAAAAAACAGTGTTAACTCTACCGCCGGTTCCAAAAAAAGTCACAGTTCTGAGAAGAACCGATGAAACAAACTCAGCGGGCTTTTTTTGTTTTTTTCTCAAATATTTTCTTTTTATTTTAAATAAATAAAAAGATTTACAATAAACGAAAAAACAAGTCAAAAAATACAATAAAAATAATAATAATGAAAAATGAAAAAGCCAGAAGCGAACGCCTCATTCCCACGTAGTGCCATCTAGTAAATAATCCTTAACTTTATAATATGCCTTGTTGCACCAACGTTCCTTGACAGTTTCCTTAAATCTATGAACGGTAGTAATTGAACGTTTTATGGGATCTTGTTGTAAAGTTGTACACCCAGCCCCCTAAAAGAGTTGCTTATTTTCTTAATTCGAGCCGCCGGCAACTCAAAGGAACACTTATTGCGGCATAACTATAATAGTTACACATATGCTGTCGCAACACTTTTTGTAAATAATAATGTGGTCTACAAAGTCTTAGCACATTATTTTATTCTATCATCAATAGTTTTCGCAGGGCACGCGATGTAAAGAATATGTTAGGTACTTTTTTTACACCTTGGGTTACATTATTGGAGCTTTAGTAAGGATCCCTATTTTTTTTCAAAAAAGATTATAGCCTATGTCACTCGGGAGTAGTGTAGCTCCCAAACAGTGAAAGAATTTTTCAAATCGGTTCAGTAGTTTCAGAGCCTATTCAATACAAACAAACAAACAAATCTTTCCTCTTTATAATATTAGTATATAAGTAGATTTTACTACTCTTGAAGAAATTGGTTTGTTACTATCGTCTTTACTATTCTCACTGGCCTTTTTTCCTATCTATGCTGATAGCCTTAAGAAGCTATTTCAGCTTTTCCTTGACGTGTACGGGGCTCAAACCGGGAGTGTTGCTAACACTGGCCCTAACAAGAGCAGTGCTTCGCAGAATCTACCACCGAATCGGAAACGCGACCCACTGAGAAGATCCGGCGAGAAACTCACTGGGCTGTATCTATGAGTTAATTTACTCGTCGATCCCTTCGTCGCGAGCGACGGGTTCGGCGAGGACGGTGACCGGTGCTTGTGGTACCTAAAAGCACCGTTAATGGATCGGGAGAATCTGTAATGACGTGTTCACCGCCCTAATATCACAGTGTTATAAAAATATTGAATACAATTATATTGAGTCTCTTTGTCGTAGTATAATTAGCCTACGGGTGGTTCTATATCATATGCAGTGGCCAATTGAATGGATGAAGCATATTCAGAACTTGACCCTCGCTAAAGAATCAAATGATCTTACTGTAGGTATATCACAAAGGGAAGATCTTCCACCGAGCGTGTGTTATTGCTCAGTAGACCGACGGTCCAAATGTTTTTATGTTTGAGAGATTAAACTGTTGTTCTACCATATTTAATAATTAGCAGACACTGTTTTGATGTGTACATGTTCAGAATACGTTTAATGTTTATATTATTGTTTAAAAACACAAATGACTGTATAAATAATTAAATATGAATAAAGCATAAATATTAATAATAATTTATATTATAATTAATAGTAATAATTTAACTAAGTATTGTAATTGTTATGCAATGATGTTGTTGGCGCCATCTATTATTAGACTGGATAATAACAATATTAGTTTGTATTAGTTATATTAGTTAAAAGTAATTTATGTAAAATAAATTAATGTCAGAGTCATGTAAAAATCACTAAAATATGTATTGTGAATATTAAGCCATATTTTGTGAATTGTTTCGGAGTAATTACATTTGTTTGTATAAAAGTAGTTGTAGTTGCTATAACCAACACAAAATGGCTAATTGTGTAAGAACTAAGACGTAGCTTTTTGTAATAAAATAGTAATGTTAAAGTTTTATAGAATTGTATTTTCATTGTAAAAGAACTTATATGTGAAAACCCTGGCTTAACATCGACATATACATAACAAGGAACTTCAAGGTTATCTCAGAGGACAGGCAACAAGAATAAAAAAATATATGCAAAAGATTCCTTAGAATTATACATATTGAGTAATAAGCTTATTCTTCTTTCTAGCGTTTTCCCAGTCTAGTTTCAGGGTCAGCTTTCCTACTTAAACTCCTCCACTTTGCCAGTTCTTCGGCATCCTTCTGGGTGAGATTCTTCTCCACCATATATTTCTATTATAACTTATACCAAATTTTTTTAATTAGCACAGCGATCTTACAGAATTACACTGGGCTCTATCTATAGTGTAATTAATGGCTTTGTAGATACATGAGATACGCCTATTTATCGGTAAAAACCTTACGGAAGGCCACATTGATTTCCTTCATAGGCAAAAGTGGGTATTTCTATTCTTTGGCATGCTGGCCCAAAAATATTAGTTACTACCCGTCCGCTTCGCACATTTAAAATCAACATTATTATTTCTCACCCCCACAAAGATTCTCATCATTAACGCCCCCGCAAATGGTGTAGGGAGTCCAACACTCATATAAATATTAGCCTATCCATTAAGTACATGTATTTTCTACATGGATACCAAGTTTCAAGTCAATCGGTGCCCATAGACATCTACAACGTAAAGGCGCCACCCACCTTGAGATATAAGTTCTAAAATCTCAGTATAGTTACAACGGCTGCCCTACCCTTCAGACCGAAACGCATTACTGCTTCACGGCAGAAATAGGCAGGGCGGTAGTACCTACCCGCGCGGACTCACCTACCACCAGTAAAAGTACCATGTGCTCGTTTGCCTAGAAGCGCGATTTAAAAAAACACACTTAGTCAGCTTTTCACGATTTCATTCTCATAGACCTGTTGGCACCAGCCTTCTTTATAACAAGCAAGAGACGAAAACATGTCAAAACAAAAGATAATTATTACAAAAACAAAAAAACACTTACACGCAAAAGAAGTGAACACCTGATTCAATTTTCCTTTCATTTTCACCAACAAAAAAAAAAAAAAACATAATACCACCGCACTCCACATCCGATATTATAATTACAGACTATAAAACATTATGTTCAACGAAAGTAAATCTTAAGTAAAGTCACGTATGTATTAATTTAAATAAACAAGAACGGAAGATACTAAATCTGTGTTAAAGTCAAATGTTTTACGAGCTGACAGATGTAATAACTTTATTACACTATCTGCATGGAAAAACAGAACCGCGCGTGGTTCTGTATTATGCATTATATTTTATATCGGCAATGCACCGTGAGGTACGTGCACACACACATTTAAAACCGGGTTATCGGAGAATAGACCTTTTCAATATGACGGCTGGGTGCAATGCCAGGTGGGTTAAAGCTTCCGCCACCCAGGAGATGTGAATAGGCAGACGGGCTAACAGAAATTGACAAGGTATTGGCGCTTAATCGACTGTATCCATACCTGTTACCACTAATTACATGACTAATGATGTACAGTGTGCTTAGTGCGAGTTTTTTAACGTTCTCGATAGCGTAAAAGTTAACTCATATTTGTATGGAATGGGATCGTTTGCCTACGTTTGCCGCTAGGGGCGCTGTTTCAACTGCATACGAAATTGGGTTAACTTTTACGCCATCGATAACGTTAAAAAACTCGCACTAAGCACACTGAAGTAAGCTTTTAGTCGTGAGAGTCTTTTTATTTTTATTAAATACGCTTTTATTAGCTTCAGACGTATGTATGTTAGTATGTCACGGAATCTTCGAACATGATTTTGACCCCCTTCAAAACGTCGGGTTAACACGAAATTTGGCATACTTATTAAGGACCGATGACAATTCGATATTTAAAAAATAATAATAGTAAATATTGAAATTCAATTAAAAATTGAATATAATTAATAGTTTAAAAAAAAATTGTAATAAGTAAACTAATAAAATACGCTTTCATAGAAAATTCAACTAAAAAATAGAAAATAAATTTTAATAAATTTGAATTAAAAATAGTGTAAGAAAAATATATTTTATTGTTAAAAAGCGTTTTAGGACCTCTTGTGAGTCCGCCCGGTAGGTACCACCGACCTGCGTATTTCTGCCGTGAATCAGTTCGGCTTGAAGGCTGGGGCAGCCGTTGTAACTATACTTGAGACCTTAAAATTTATACCTCAAGGTGGGTGGCACATTTACGTCGCAGATATCTATAGGCTCCAGTAACCACTTAACACCAGGTGGGCTGTGAGCTCGTCCACCCATTTAAGCAAATAAAATAATAAGCATGTATCTCTTATCTTTTCGATACCGCAGACATTTCCCGTAGAAGTTCACCAGGACTCGTTCATTCGGAATCCAAAACAATGAAAATACGTAAGGATCCCCGACAATGCATGTCACTGCTCTTTTGATATGACACTTGTCTATTTATACTACGATAACATTAATTAATTGTACGTTGTACTTACATCATATTCGATATAATTTGTTCCATCGACCTCGGCAATAAATAATTTGAGTATTCGACGCAAGAGACACAGCGTATTTCGCTTTGAACGACATCTATATTCCTAGTCAGGTCATAAATTCTGTCACATGTTTAATGTAAAATAATTGAAACAAGTTTATTCATTATGTAACCATTCATATACCAAGGAGGGCCAGTCTTCGTGCCGGATGAAGTCGATTTCACGCGCCACCAGCCAGTCTTGTGTGCTCTTCGCTCTATGAGCTGGCGCCAAATCTTGTTGGAATACCCAGTGCCTGTTATTGAACATGGTATGAGAAACAGGTTCCACAAGGTTCGTCAGGACTGTATTTTGATACACAACTGCATTCGTTTTTACACCTTTCTCACAAAAATGTACCTTTGTTAAGCCCCGATAAGAAACTCCCAACCATACCATGAGCGAGGATGGAAAATGACCTCGTTGGACACGCGGAATACGGTTGCTCGCTTCATTCATTTTGTTTGTTGTAGCTCTCTTCTACGGTAAAAATTTTTTCATCCGAAAAAAGAATTTCCCGATATTTTTTTCCCGCGTACCGCTTCAACAAAGCGCGGCATCTCTTCAGTCTCAGGTCCATTAGACGAGCATTCAAACGATGTCCTATTTTTCTTCGATATGCCCGAAGCCCTAACTCTTCATTTAACACCCTTTTCACCGTGGTTCTGCTTAACCCCATCTGAAGGGCCAACAGTTTCTCCTTACGTTTGGGATTTCTTTGAATTCGCGCCTTCACCACTACTGGAGTCCTAACAGACCGAGGGCGACCACTTCTTGACCTGTCTACACTAGAGTCTTCATTGTATCGTTTGATGGTACGATAAACGAATCTTTTGGTTATATTCAAATTTTTCAGTATGTGTAAAAATTTGAATTGGCGCGTAACCGCAACGATGCAACGCAATAACTGCAACACGGTCTTCTTTAAGCGTCCACTCCATATTAAAAAATGAGTAAAATTCTAAAAGTATACATTTTTATTTTCATGAACAATTCGAAATTCGAATTCAATAAACTTTTTTGTGGCCAGTATTCTAAAAGAAAAGTTTTTACTGTGTGACAATACTTATGACCTGACTAGTTATATATAAAAGAAAGTCGTGTTAGTTACACTATTTATAACTCAAGAACGGCTGAACTGATTTGACTGAAAATCAATTTATCACGTTCCCGTGGGACGTGACCTAAAACGTAGTATAAGAAAACGCAACTAACATGGAATAACAAAACGCAGTTGACAGATAAATGTAATGTAGTCTATCTATATCTATACTAATCTATACTAATATTATAAAGAGGAAAGATTTGTTTGTTTGTTTGTTTCGAATAGGCTCCGAAACTACTGGACCGATTTGAAAAATTCTTTTTCCATTAGAAGCCGATATTGTCCCTGATGAACATAGGCTACTTTTTTTTATTTTTGATTTTTTTTTTTTTATTTTCATGTGTGTTTTAATGTTTCCGAAGCGAAGCGAGGGCGGGTCGCTAATGGTTAAATAAAGTAGAATTTTGAAGTTGACTGGTTGATGTGTTTGTTTCGAGTTTCTATTAGCTTATTGTGCTGAGATAGGTAATCATTAAGAAAGCCATGTCGTGACCAACACGATCACATCTTTTCCAACGAAGCCGTAATGCAAGGATTCGAAATATTGCGAGTGAAAGAACTAAAGAAGAACAAGAAATAAAAGTATAGTTATAATAATAATGATAACAACTAAAATACATGTCCATTATAGAATCATTAAAATACTTGCTTTTTCATTTACATTAATTATCCAAATCAAAAATTTACCTTGATAAAATCCAAAGTCTACGCATTTATTGCCTCTAAGGCGGAACAAAGTTCGCCGGGTCAGCTAGTTTATTAATAATAGCACGACGTGAATGTTGTAAAAAGTGCAACCAAAAAACTAGAAAAGTCCCATAGTCAAAAAGGTATTGACTCCTAGAATAAACTCAGTATTAATCTATACTTATAATATTATAAAGCTGAATAGTTTGTTTGTTTGAACGCGCTAATCTCAGGAACTACTGGTCCGATTTGAAAAATTCTTTCAGTCTTAGATAGCCCATTTATTGAGGAAGGCTATAGGCTATACAACATCACGCTAAGACCAATAAAAGCGGTTAAAAAGCGTTATTAAATAGCTCCTTAACATTCTATTACTCAAAAATTTTTTCACTTTCTACGTAAATGAAGAGGCGGGTAAAATTTAGCGTTATGCCAAAGTAAGTATTCCACGCAGACGAAGTCGCGGGCAAAAGCTAGTTTAACTACTACCTAGAAACGAATGGTTTTACTACATTATTTTGAAGGTGAACTCACGACCACGGACACCGTTATAACAGTTAAAATTATCATTATTATCACAGTTATTGTTGTGATGTCCAAAGACCAGTAACTGTGAGTTATTTCGGGTAAAAAACATCCGTCACATCTGATTTGTTGTCTGTCCTACTCTAAAGAATCTCTACTATAGAATTATCCCAGTCAGTATCTACTCCTTCACTACCAGACTATTGCATTCTCTGCAACTCTTATTTTCCCAAAGCATAGAATATAGAGCGTAAGCATAAGAGCATACCGCCCACCTGATAGTGAGTGGCTAAGTGGCTATCACTCAGGGACGTCAGTGATACCAAAGGCAGACTCAAAATGTTGCCTACAGCTAATGTATTATTAGCCTGACTATAAATATTCACACTATAAAATAGATTCACAGTTATCATCCAAATGCGTATATACCATTGGTAATAGTATAAACTATTTGTACCATGAAGCACCTTCCGACGGTTTTAAGAGTGAATAATTCCAAAATCGGCGAACACAATTGCGCATCGCGTTCTATACTCTTCAGTGGTCGTGACTTAATTTTCAAAAACTTGCATAAGGCCCGTCCTGACTTACGCGAGTGTAGTGTTCGCTCATGTGGCCCGCACACACATAGACACCAATCCAATCCCTACAATCCCGCTTTTGCAGGTTAGCCGTCGGAGCTCCGTGGTTCGTGAGGAACGTTGACCTACACGACGACCTGGGCCTCGAATCTATCCAGAAATACATGAAGTCAGCGTCGGAACGGTACTTCGATAAGGCTATGCGTCATGATAATCGTCTTATCGTTGCCGCCGCTGACTACTCCCCTAATCCTGATCACGCAGGAGCCAGTCACCGTCGACGCCCTAGACACGTCCTTACGGATCCATCAGATCCAATAACCTTTGCATTAGACGCTTTCAGCTCTAACACTAGGAGCAGGCTTAGGGACCCCGGTAACCGTACTCGTCGATCTCGACAAAGAGTTCGCCGTGCAACCTAACCCATGAATCAGCTAGCTGAGTTTCTCGCCGGATCTTCTCAGCGAGTCGCGATTCCGATCCGGTAGTAGATTCATTCGCGAAGCAGCTGCTCTTGAGTTCTTAGGTCTCCTTCGGAGGCGCTCGAGAAGTTGTTAGCAAATCCCACCCCTTCTGGCTGAGCCTTTGCTCGCCCACCTGTCCTGGTGAAACTGGAAAGGCCTCCGGGCCACCAGTAATCATTCAATCATAAAAAAACTTCATTTTCATACGATATCAAACAAAAATATACAAAATAGTTTGTATTGTTTGTTTTGCTAGTAAATAATATTTAAACAAACTATTAAAAAACGTCTAGTGCTATAAATTCTGAAGCGTGAAGCCTTCCGCAAAACGTTTGCAGATAAGTTTTCAGTATAAATCTCGGTTATCTTCGCTAGTGGGGAAAATTTTCATGTATATAGTTTCGGAATCTACCAAGTCAGCTATGTATTACTGTTAGCACTAAAAGCATTATTTTGTTTTGATGATCTTGTTATTAATACCTAATTAATTGGGAATAAATCAGGCACGGTTATCTAGTCCCAAATTACGTTTTTTTTTTATTGCTTAGATGGGTGGACGAGCTCACAGCCCACCTGGTGTTAAGTGGTTACTGGAGCCCATAGACATCTACAACGTAAATGCGCCACCCACCTTGAGATTCAAGTTTTAAGATCTCAAGTATAGTTACAACGGCTGCCCCACCCTTCAAACCGAAACGCATTACTGCTTCACGGCAGAAATATGCAGGGTGGTGGTACTTATCCGCGCGGACTCACAAGAGGTCCTACCAGTAATTATGCAAATTATTATTTTGCGGGTTTGATTTTTATTACACGATGTTATTCCTTCACCGTGGAAGTCAATCGTGAACATTTATTTGTTGAGTACGTATTTCATTAGAAAACCGGTGCATCGCTCAACACGAATGCACCGTACGTCTTATCGCTTAGGCCACGACCACTTCAAGTCCCTGTGTTATGGGTACCAGATACTGACATACATACTTATATACTTTTAAATATATATTTTCGTGGACGATCACTTTGAGAAGGCGGCACGACACAAAAACCCTCTTGTCGTGGCCGCCGGAAATCACATACCTACCCGATCCTGTGGACCGAATGGTAAACAGTCGACGTCGCCTTACACACGTCATTTCGGATCCTCCCGATTCATTAACGGTGCTTTTAGGTACCTTAAGCACCGGTCACCGTCCTCGCAGAACCCGTCGCTCGCGACGAAGGGCTCGACGAGTAAATTAACCCATAGACACAGCCCACTGAGTTTCTCGCCGGATATTCTCAGTGCGTCGCGTTTCCGATCCGGTGGTAGATTCTGCGAAGCACGGCTCATGCTAGGGTCAGTGGTAACAACACTTCCGGTTTGAGCCCCGAGAGCTCACCTACACGCTAGGGTGAAGCTGAAATAGCCCCTCAAGGCTATCAGCATAGGTAGGAAGAAAAAAAGTGGACGATTAAGGTTTTTTTTTATTTTTTTTATTGCCTTTGTAGGCAGACGAGCATACAGCCCACCTGATGGTAAGTGGTCACCGTAGCTCATGGACGTCAGCAATGCCAGGGGCAGAGCCAAGCCGCTGCCTACCATAAAGAACTCTCCGCAAGCCTCGTTTGAAGAAGGACATGTCATAGCGCTCGGAAAACACCGTGGAGGGGAGTTCATTCCAAAGCCGGATGGTACGTGGCAAAAAAGATCTTTGGAAACGCACTGTCGATGAACGCAGCGGTTCCAGATAATATGGATGAACTCTGCTCCGATGGCGGGAGGTGCGATGATAAAAAGGAGATGAGGGAATCATCTCGAATAATTCCTCAGAGCATTCCCCATGGACCATGCGGTATAAAACACAGAGAGAACCGAAGTCCCTCCGTAGACCCAGAGGTTCCAAGCGATCCGCGAGAGCAGGACTATCGACCATCCGAACAGCCCGTTTCTGTATGGAGTCAAATGGAAGTAGCTGGTATTTGGGAGCCCCGGCCCAGGGGTGAGAGCAGTACTCCACGCGAGGTCGGACCTGCGCTTTATAAAGCGCAAGTCTCTGTCCAGGCGTGAAATACCGCTTCGCTCTGTTGAGAACTCCCAACATTTTAGAGGCCAATTTGGCTTTACCTTCCAAATGACTCCGAAACTGGACATCGCTCGAAATATCGACCCCCAGAATCTCGATACTCGCGGAAAGCTGCAGGGATACTCCTTGAAATTCCGGCGCCATGACAAAAGGGTCCTTCTTCGCAGTGAACGCGCAAACCTGTGTCTTCAATGGGTTTAACTTATTCCACAAATTTGAAAGCGTCGGTCCAACGTTTTGATTGGTCCTTGGCCTAAACGATTCGTTCATAAATCCTTCAGCACCCTCGTGTGTCCACAAGTTTTGGCAAGAATTATGAATATTTCATGTTTTATTTCTTTCATCATTGCAAGGAAATCATACAAAAAATATATATAAAATTTATTTTTTATTAGTTTTTTTTGTTTTTTTTTTAAATCTAGTGGCCTATGTAACGTCTTAATTACAAAGCGTATACAGAAAAAAATAATCTTATACAATATAATCATCTAATCTCAAAAGACATCACATTATCACACACAGTTTTTTAAACTTAAAATAACTTTAATAGTTTCAAACAATTAACCGCCTTATTAGATATTATAATGTCTTCTCTTATCTTTCTTAATGAAGAGCAACGGAATGGCTTCGATGGGCATACCCTTAGTCTCCGGCAAGTAAAATTGACAAAAGACCGCTCCAAGGAATCCGAAGAAACTGAAGAGGTAGAAGAGAGGAGCCAGGCCGACCCAATCGACGAGTTGTGAGAATAATTGAAGCGTCACAAAATTCATGAGCCAAGTACAGGCGTTGATCAAACAATTGCACAGACCTCGGACCTGTGGGAAATTAAGATTTTTCGATTCAAACATTTTTTTGAAGTTATACTTCTTTAGGCGCGTTATGAAAAATTGATGAGAGTGAAATTTTACGATGCGCGCGCACCGTGACACAAAATTAACAGAAATGAAGTTGCCCACTAAATCGCTCATTACAATACGACCGACGTAACTTGGCGAGTCTGAACATAGCCGCAGGTGAACTTTCGCACATATACACTCGTAAAAAAAGTGTTATTAGCATTAATTTTTTTGTAATATAAATGACAGAATTATTATTTAATATCATTCATACTAAATATTATTAAATTATTAACGTTAAATATTAATTATTAATTATTTAATACTTAAAAAAAAAAAAAATTAACAAAAATAAAGTATAACTTCTTACGCGCGTACATAAGTACACGCACCCTTTTTTTTATTGCTTAGATGGGTGGACGAGCTCACAGCCCACCTGGTGTTAAGTAGTTACTGGAGCCCATGGACATCTACAACGCAAATGCGCCACCCAACTTGAGATATAAGTTCTAAGATCTCAGTATAGTTACAACGGCTGCCCCACCGTTCAAACCGAAACGCATTACTGCTTCACGGCAGAAATAGGCAGGGCGGTGGCACCTACCCTAACGGACTCACAAGAGGTCCTACCACCAGTACTAACTTTTTACAATTGCAATCAATTTTAAAGCGATTTACTCTAACTACTTTTTTAATTTAATTTTAATATGTCTATTAACGTAATGGTTGATTTTTATGCAATTTCAATTTTTTTTTTTTTTTATTGCCCTTGTAGGCAGACGTGCATACGGCCCACCTGATGGTGAGTGGTTACCGTCGCCCATGGACTTCAGCAATGCCAGGGGCAGAGCCAAGCCGCTGCCTACCGCTTAATACTCTCCACAAGCCTCGTTTGAAGAAGGACATGTCATAGCGCTCGGGAAATACCGTGGAGGGGAGCTCATTCCATAGCCGGATGGTACGTGGCAAAAAAGACCTCTGGAAACGCACTGTGGATGACCGCAGTGGCTCCAGGTAGTATGGATGAACTCTACTCCGGTGGCGGGCGGTGCGATGGTAAAAACGAGATGCCGGTATCATCTCGAACAATTCCTCAGAGCACTCCCCATGGAACATACGGATCGTTTGGAACCTCTGGGTCTGCGGAGGGACTTCGGTTCCCTCTGTATTAATTAGCTGTGAGTAAGAACGTGCGCTGGTTTGATAAAAGTTGATTGAACGAAACCCAAAATGTCTGTTAGTAAGCTCAGTAGAGAATTTCGAATATAAATAAATAAATATTTACTAACAATCACGCCACGTTAACTGGTCCCGTGATAAGTTCGTAAAGAACTTGTGTTACAGGTACCAGATAACGGAAATAAATGTAAGATTTTTATTATACACATACGTATATTTAATATACATCCATAACCTTGGAAAAGACATTTATATTTATCAAACAAATATCTTCCCTTGGCGGGATTCGAACCCGCGACCCTCTTGTGTAGTGACCATGTCACTTACCACTACACCAGACGGCCGTTAAATAGATACCTATAGATTTGATATCGAATATCGATAAGATACGTTAGCTTTTAGGTATATGTTTGTAACGGAATCTCTTTTCTCGGAATCTTTCTCCGACACCAGTTAATTCGGTTTGCTATTTAAGTACATATATTTTTTTAACCGTATATATTATTAATTAACAATTTATTTAACAACTTACAAATCAAGACAGTAAAACAAGATACCAAATTATTCTAATTGAAAGAACCTATGTAATAACAGAACATAAGAACAATCATGAAAATAAGAGCTAATTTCGACTTTACATTGTAGATGTCTATGGGTTCCTTTAACCACTTAACACTAGGCGGGCCGTGAGCTCGCCCACCCATCAAAGCAAAAAATGAATTGCTGTTCGTTAGTCTCGCTAAAACTCGAGAACGGCTGGACCGATTTGGCTAATTTTGGTCATGAATTATTTGTGGAAGTCCAGAGAAGGTTTAAAAGGTAGATAAATATGAAAATTCGGATTCCTTTTGTTTGTTTTAAGTTTAATTTATACAAAAGTTTAGGTCTTTTATTTATCGATTGAGGCACTACGAAGTCTGCTGGGTCAGCTAATAAATAAATAAAAAACATTAACTTTTCCTCATACAGTAACTAATGAATTAATATACCAATTAAGGAATTAATGAATCAATTACCGTCGTAGTAAAAATGTGGTATAACGTTCTCCAAGCAAAATACCACAGCTCTGTCTATTTGAGTCATGCGATTCAGTTTGAAACGTTGGATCAGCTGTATTCAATTGAGACTTGACCGCAAGTTTTTTTTTGGTCTATGGGCTTAATAATCACATAATGCCAGATGTGTCCTGAGCTCCCATATATTTACAATAAAAATCGTACATACATCATTTATTCACTTATAATGTGCTATTCCATGTAGCTTCTATTTGAAATACCATTCACTCGGTACGTCATTTCTGAATCTTCTCTTTAGATAATATGTACTTAATTGCGGTATAAATAGTCTTTTTGGGTTATAAGCGGTCTCTACTAATGGTTTTCATTTAAATCCATTCCTTCCCCAAACAACAGTTGCCATGGTAACCATTGCTATGCGACCAGTAGTTTATGGACCAGATTGTGACACAAGCCAGCCTTGATCGAAAATGCAACGTTTTTTCTTCATTCTGAATAAATGAACGGGGATAAAGCCAGGGAGAGGTAGACTTAAGAAGAAACGGATGGATTGCGTGAAAGATGATCTGTGTAAGAGGGGAGTGAGCAAAGAAAACATGTTGCGCCGACCCCAGGTGATTGAGAAGGCCAGGAGAATGATCGCGATGAAAGCCGCGCTCACGATTCTTTATGCTTTATTTTTTTTATTTTTTCATGCCTTTGCTGATAGCCTTGAGAGGCTATTTCAGCTTCACCTTAACGTATAGGTGAGCTCACGGGGCTCAAACCGGAGTGTTGCTAACACTGGCCCTAGCAAGAGTAGTGCTTCGCAGAATCTACTACCGGATCGGAAACGCGACCCACTGAGATCCGGCGAGAAACTCAGTGTGTCTGTAGGTTAATTCGCTCGTCGAGCCCTTCGTCGCAAGCGACGGGTTCGACGAGGACGGTGACCGGTGCTTGAGGTACCTAAAAGCACCGTTAATGGATTGGAAGGATCCGTAATGACGTGTTTTGGGCGAAGTCGACTATTTACCATTCTGCCTACAGGATCGGGTATGTAATTTCCAGCGGCCACGACAAGAGGGTTCTCATGTCGTGCCGCCTTCTCAAAGTGCATCCTTCGAGCCTGGACAGTAAAATTAGCTTGTACGTTAACACGTAACACACTCACTTCTGGCACAAAGAACTCGGCAGCGATCACGAACGGAATCGTCGCCGGTCCCAAGTTGTAGAAGAAGGAGAAGGCGTACATGAAGCCCGCTGTCGTCCACTGTGGAGCCCAGCTGAACTGCAGCTGAGTCGCCATCAGTAATATACATATGCTGGTCAGGACTGTGGTGATGGTCAGCAGGTACTAAAATAAATTGGATTAACAGTTACTTTGGGCTTAAAGCGGCTAGGGCTCATCATCCTTTTTCAATAAGTCAACAATGCCAAATGAATGGGTCATTAGAAGTTAGTCGAGCTGATCATGACGAGGCAGCTGGATGGAATCCTGGGGCGCTGGCTCTCGATCTTGGCTCGATCGAGTTTGGCTTGCTAGAATAGCCAGAATAGCTCGCAGATGCCAGATTTTTTTCCTTGGTATTTGACACTCATCGTTATATTTTAGGTAATTCACACTATACCTTTATAAATTACTAGCCGTACTCACCCGCTTCGCTGGGCATTTAAAATTAACATTATTATTTATTGTCAATTCGATTAAGGAGTCCAACACTCATATAAATATTAGCTTATCCATTAGGTACATGTATTTTCTACATGGATACCAAGTTTCAAATCAATCGGATGCATGGTTCAGTAGTTATAACGGAACATCCGTAAAAACCACTGTAGATTTATATATTATTATAAAATAGTATAAATAAATTATAGCCTATCTGTTATTCTGACGTGTAAGCTATATTATTGCAAAGCTTCATCAAAATCTATTCAGTAGTTTTTGCGTGAACAAGTAACAAACACACATCAATACATACGATTCTTAGTATTAGTAGGATAGGATATAAATCTACCTTACGCCCCAATCTGTCAATGAGTACTCCACAAATAAGACTGCCCACAATGAAATCTATCGCCAGGTAAATCGTCAACTGGTTCGGCTCCATCGATGGGACTGCTTCTCTGAAGAGTGGTTCGGCGTATACCTGGAGCACCACCACTCCCATGAGCACCGTGTACGTCATCGTGATAATAGCGATAGTCAAAGCTCGAATTGATGACGGGGAATTGACTGAAAACAAATCGTGGGATTATTTTCTGGCGATAATAATTATCGTGTGGGTTTATCTCATTGCTCCTAAAATACTTGTCAAGTTTAAGCGCCATGCGTCTCCCCTTGTATAATGTAGCTGTCGAAAATATTTCTAGAAGCCGTAACAGGAATAAACTATAATCCTAAATGAAAAACGTAACTTCTTTTTTGGTCTAGATGGGTAAAAGAGCTCGAACGAACAGGTTCAACTGGCAACCGGGGTCCATAAGCATCAGAACTGGAATGCTACCACTTGTCTTGAGACATGAGGTCGAAATCTTATTAATCTAAGCATATATTTTTTTTCGTTTTAGATACATTTTTATGAACACGTAATGTATCGTGTAAAATAGTTTGCAACTGCTCCCCGCGGTCCTTCGAGAACATTGACCCCACGCGTCTGTTGCTTCTGATTACATTGGACTGCATGCAGAATATTAGAATAAAACATAAATTTTTCGAGCTCCATTATTTTGTTTTTCTCTGTTCTGCCGTGAAGCAGTAATGCGTTTCGGTTTGAAGGGTGGGGCAGCCGTTGTAACCTTACTTGAGGCCTTAGAACTTATATCTCAAGGTGGATGGCGCATTTACGTTGTAGATGTCTATGGGCACCAGTAACCACTTAACACCAGGTGGGCTGTGAGCTCGTCCACCCAACTAAGAAAAAAAAAAAAACTTAAATATTAGTGCCCTAGAACTATTTAGGTATACTTACTTAAAAATTTCCATTCTGATTTCGCTTCGGCTGGTTCTGATTTAATCTTTAACAATTCTTTTGTGACTGTCATATCTATAACAAAACAATCATCCATTTCAAAACCATTTTTATGAACGTCTTTTATATAATACTAACGAATATTATGTATCGTTTAAAAATTGTGTAGTTTTAATAATGCCTACATTGTTGAAGATTGTCTGAAGTCTAAAGGATAAGACGTCCGATGCAACGGTGTTCGAATCCCTCAGGCGGTTACTATTTTTTTTAATGAAAGACGTATGTCTCTAATGAAAGACGTATGTTACGACGTAATGTTTACGATTGACTTCCAAGGTTCCATCGGGTAATAAAAATCAAACCCGCAAATTTATAATTTGCGTAATTACTGGTGCTAGGACCTGTTGTGAGTCCGCACGGGTAGGTACCCACCACCCTGCCTGTTTCAGTCGTGAAGCAGTAATGCGTTTCGGCTTGAAGGGTGGGGTAGCCGTTGTAACTATACTAAGACCTTAGAACTCTTATCTCAAGGTGGGTGGCGGCATTTACGTTATATATGTCTATGGGCTCCGGTAACCACGTAGCACCGGGTGAGCTGTGACCTCGTCTAACCACCTATGCGATAAAAAAAAAAAAAACGAAGAAATATCAGGATCTAATCCAAGCCTAATAAATCAAATCCAAGCCTAAATCAAATCCAAGCCTAAACCAATATCGTTGAGAAGGTGTGTCAATTGTAACGTGTCGTTTGATATAAAAACGTTTGATATAATCATTAAGAGAAAAGATCCATTAATGTTCGCGCGCCGCAAGAACACCAATATTAACTTGCGAAAACAAAGTTCCGAACCTCACGTAAACAACTAAACGATGCACCATCAAACAAAGGCAATGCAAATTTAATAAAATGATATCAATAGTAAATAATAATGTTTTATCTGCGCACAGAACGCGTACGGATTATGTTTGTACACGAATATAAACGTTATGTGATGATATGATGTTATATCGCGCCATTGTTTTGTAATGAAAATCTTCGTTTTATTGCGTTTATAATTTTATTTAAATTAACAGATGTCATTGTTTTGTACCACACCTTACCTTCTTCAAACGAGGCTTGTGGAGAGTATTAAGCGGTAGGCAGCGGCTTGGCTCTGTCCCTGGTATTGCTGAAGTCCATGGGCGACGGTAACCATTCACCATCAGGTGGGCCGTGTGCTCGTCTGCCTACAAGGGCAATAAAAAAAAACACCCAATTTCTACCGCCCATTTCTGAAGACTCATAATTGGCTGTCCGATGTGGTTTTCTCAAAGAATTGTGTTCATGCTGTCTGTTTTCCTGAAGATTTCAATGCCAAACCATCGAGCATGATAGCTTTTGGTTGCCTTCGAAGAAAGACGAACCTATAACTACTGGTTAACTGGTACTCATGATCATCGGTAATGCCAGGAGTAAAAGGGAATGATGCTGAAGAGGTCTATGTTGAGGGTTTCATTCCAGAGATTGTTTAGGTATCTACAAATGCATACAGTAACGCAACAGTGCATGCGACGCAGTAACTCCAAGCAATATATAAGAAATCCGATCCAATAGCGGAGATTAAAAAAAAATGGGGGGAGGAGGGAAGCCACTGCACCTATGAAGAAGGAAGAAAGAAGAGGGAAGAAAGAAGAGGAAGAGGTACCCGTCTTCACCTCCATCACAGCATGACACTCGATGCTCAATCCCGCACACGGGGGGTAAGGGGACGCGACGACCCCACGGAGCCGACAATAGGACCAATAGGAAGCACCAATGAGAAGTAGGCTTTCTACTTTGGCTATATGTGGGCATATCAGTGCACATACTTGTTGATTGCCCCATCTGGGCGGCTCAATAACCTGCCCTCCTTAGACAAATATGATCAGAACGTTGTTGCTACGGTGCTCAATCGCGGCGAGCCTTAAAGAAGGATGCTACACCATTATGAGCCACTATCTCAAAGAAGAAAGCAGCCGAGCACGAACGACCTATTTTCTCTGTGAAAGTACAGCCACCCGAGTGCTTCCAAAGGAGACCTAACAACTTAAGAGTAGCTGTTTCGCGAATGAATCTGCTACCGGATCGGAATCGCGACCCGCTGAGAAAATCTGGCGAGAAACTCAACGGGCTGATGCTTAGGTTAGGTTGCACGCCGAACTGTGCCAAGTTCGACGAGTACGGTTACCCGGGTCAGGCGGGATCAGGCGGACTCCTACTGTTAGAGTTAAAGGTGTCTAATGCAAGGGTTATTGGATCTGATGACTTCGCCGATTGGGGTATCAGCGGAAAGTCAAATGAACAATCCATTCTCGCTCTATGCATTAAGAGCTATGCAAGGCTGCTGAACACAACCTACTCGGATTCTTACCTGAGTGTTTTTGTTTCACGACTTCCTGTTTGTTCTTTAGGAGTTTTTTGGATGGCAAAATTACAATGGACTTTTTTTCCAAACGCAACAACTAGTAACAGTTCTATTAGAAAATGAACTGTACTTCACAAACATACCATTTTTCCCTTCTAGAATATTCTCTCGACGAGGATCAAGCTGCAGGCGGATATTGGCTAGTTCTATCTCCACTTCTTTAGATGTGACGTCCACACACCGATAAAAGGCAATCGATTTCGCCGCCTCCTGTAAATTTGTAGTAACTTACAGAAATGTCAGACATGACTGTTTTAAAAAGGTTTTGTCCCCTACGCATGGGAATAGAATAACTTATTGGGTCATGCATATCACAATGATTGATTCGCTTTACAATATTACCCAGCAGCTGATGTATGTGACTACCGCTTGCAATATTGTCACTAAAATTTGCTATATTTGCTATTGGAAGATAAGCCTAGAAATCGCTTTTCTAGGCTAAGTTAGCACTGAAATTTTGGTTCTGTACCGTATGACCACCACGTAAGTACTGAGTCGAATTGTTTGAGATGACTCATCTATTTTACCATCCCACCGAGAACTAGAGCATGTTTCATCTCTACTACCTGAAAGTACTTCTAAGATTTCTGCCACATTTTGCAATAAACTCTTCTTTATGATGCCTCTTGAGCGTTATAACATAGCTTTCTAAAAACGAGGTAAGCTTGAAAAAGTTCTCCGCGTTATACCAATGATCGACAGTGGCTCGGTATTTCTTGAAGCCCATTATCAAAGGTGGGCTTTCATGGTAGATCGTATGTCTATAATATAACAGTGGGTTGAACATTAAAAAACACATACTCAAAGCTTCAGCTAACTTTTGTTAAGATACATTGATTTGAAAGAAAAACTTTGAAAACTTACCTTTTCTTTGTTGGTTTGCATCAAGAAAACCGGGGAATCCTTCAAAGAACCAACCATTATAATATACAGCACGCATAGACCCAAGTGCAAGTGGACTACGTTGTAATAGCTCAAGTATCCTCCCCAGGAGTAGGAGAGAAAAAGTCCGAGAAAATATCCTGATATCGCATTTGACGTTAAAATTCCTCTGATTGAATCATCTGATATCTCCGAGATATAAATTGTTGAGGCCGGTACACCCGCAGCGCCAATTCCACTCAAAGCCAAAGCGACGATGACAAGAGGAACATAATTAGATAGAGACAGTATCGTCCAGGACACCTGGAAATAATAAAATTAAATCATATTTCAACTTTCAATCCTTGTGATCTAACTATCGATACAACAATACAATACAGTTTCACCACTGAAGTGTATCGACACGAAGCTAAGCGTTTGATTTTTCCAAAATACGGTACGGTACATATTCATTCATTTATTAAGGAATGTAACTGTACAAAACACATCCACATAATATATTAAATATAAGGAAAAAAAACTAAACAAAGCTTGTTCCATTAATACAACTATGTGTAAATAGTGAACTAAAATAACTGAAATTGATAACTTATACTAACAAAAAGGTAACAAGATAAAGCTTAAATAAATAACTAAAAAAACTAGAGGTCCCGCAGTAGTCGAAATTCGACTATAATTAATGGGAATTGTAAGTTTGTACACTATTATGATTGTATTTTATACTTCTATAATCACAAATTTTGCCAAGACTACACTATAAAAAATATTAACAAAGACAAACAATATTTAATCTATTCTCAATTTGACAACAGACGTCAAGAACAAAATAAATAGTATGCATGCGTGTGTGCGTCAAATACATGGTATGTAGTGTGTGTAATGTTTTCTTTATTGATTTAATGTATCTTTTATGCATTATTTTAAAAAAACATTAGCATTGTGCACTTCATCTCTATATTCTCTATAAGTGTGGAAAATTTCATACTCCTCCGTCCGCGCAATTTTCGTAAAAAGGGATACAAAGTTTTTGCTTCACGTATTAATATATAGATACTACGTGGTTCTGTCATACGTGTAATCGCTGATTTCGCAATAAACCTATTACGGTGATCTTAGTTTTAATTTTTTAAATTGTCAAATTCAAATGTCAATGCAAAAACCTATCAAACAAGATTAATTATTTATTTATTTGGAGCAGGCCAAAGAGTCAGTTGAACTCGGGCGGAGATCGGAGTTCGGGTAAGAAAGTGCTAAGGGAGTCGTTTGGCGGATAGACCCATAAAAACATCCTTAATGCCCGCGGTCAGCTCCCAACATCTGCGGACCCTAAGAATATGTTATTTCTGTAAACGATTTATAGACTTACCACTCCATAACAACCTCACTTCGTTTACTATATTACTCTAAATTTTGACAAACATACACGATGCTAACAAAAATCGCTATTGCGATGCAGCTGTGAAGACACCAGTATCATCAAAACTTTTGGTAACAGAATCCCGGTTTCCATATTGCGATTACAAATGGCTCGAACAGATCTGTTTTGAAAATGAGCTCTCAATAACTACATGTAGCTTTGTACTACAGCAAAATCTTATCGAACATTATACTGGGGATATAGTTGGAATAGACAAATCCAGAATTCAGTTGTCATTAAAGTTTTTGTGATGTGTACATGCATGTCTTCTTTCAAAAGACAGACATATTTTTCCAAATTAAACTGGTTTGAACGGCACTCGGCTGTGTTACCGATGATAGTTCAAGCTCATATCTCTGGTGATACCTTGTACCTTTTTATTTATTTATTCCATTCAATACAAAGTCAGGCTTTGCAGTTTTCACCAAAACGCCTGACTCGTTAACACAAAAACATTATTGAAATTATTAAGTACTATTATAATATTATGCTAAAAATAAAATTATTTTGGAATAAAGTATTCCCCAACTATCGGCAAATACGTCAGCATCCTGGATTTCGGACAGAAATTGGTTTAACAGTGCATTAACAGCTTTACATTACCATGTCTATAGAATCCAGTAGCAACTGAATACCAGACGGATCGTACCTTATCTGTCATCTAGCAAAAAAGTTAAGATTGGAATATAATAGGATTATTATTACATTAAGTTGGGTGGGAAGCCTTTTTGTCTTTCTGAACAGAGCAGGTGAACACCTGAAGATTTATTGAAATAAAATGTAACCAGGAAATCAACTTACCACATAAGGCACGCCAAAGAGCATACATGTGTATTTCCGCCCCAACTTATTTAAAAAGTAAGTACAGAAAGGCGTGGCTGCCAATGCTCCAATGTTAACCACACTCCCGACAAACGAGATCTCCAGAGTAGTCATGGGATGTGAAAGAACTGTAGAGTTGGATTTGAAGTTGGCCACATTGTAAGATGGCCAAGCAAAAATGTATCCCGTCAATGTGCATAGATTGGAAACTGTAAATTTATTGAATCAATTTAATATATGTATTGTGGCAAAACATCTGAGGATGTAATTAAATTACGTAATAGAGATAATATGCGTCAATTAGTGAGTATGGTAAAGGCGACACCCGGTAGTTTGATCCCATTTCTTGCATACTCAAACTCTATGAAAGCAGAATTTGTCGTAGCCTTAGACGGTAGCCAAAAGATGTTACATTTAAACAGTCTGTCTGGCTTTATATCACTAGACAAGACCTAAGTTCTGATTACGTTATGGTGACTGTCGGTAGTCCATTTGGTACCACGATAGGAGTTATTTGTTTCTAAATGCAAGCACAGATTCCTGTCTCAGCGGGTATTAAGCCCAACTAAGTTTTTGACAGTTATCGGCGTCCGTAAGTAACATTACCAACAGACAAATAAAGGTTAACCAGTATTTGTTATTAATGTGTTAAGTGACAGATAGAAACAAATAATGCTTGCATATGCACCGTTTGTTACAACACTAGTTAAAAACAATAGTTCCACTTCGGCTACAACTGGGTCCTGCGGGGCGTCCTACGGGGTCCCCTCCCCGGGCTAAGCGTAATCTGTTACGCTGATAATACGTTGGTCGCAGCTCCGGGAAGGGACTACCGGGAATCTGCCCGTCTGGCTTGCGCAGACGGTTGGGGCTCGAGGTGGCGCTCAACAAAACCGAGGCCCTATTGTTTTACGGGCCGGGACGGGCGCCCACCTCGTGATCGAAGGCGTTCGCGTCGGGTTCGGGGTAACCGGTCTCAGGTACCTCGGCCTCGAACTGGATGGTGGGTGGAGCTTCCGCGCTCACTTTGAAAAATTGGGCCCTCGACTGATAGCGACGGCTGGGTCTTTGAATCAGCTTCTTCCTAACGTCGAGAATCCCGATCAGGTAGTGCGCCGCCTATACATGGGGGTGGTGCGATCTATGGCACTCTACGGCGCGCCCGTTTGGTGCCCGCGAGAACGTCGCCGCGATCACGGTCAGTGCCATCCGGGGATACCGCACCGTCTCCTACGAGGCGGCGTGCTTGCTCGCCGGGACGCCACCCTGGGACCTAGAGGTGGAGGCGCTCCCTGCCGACTCCAGGTGGCGTAACGACCTTCGCTCTAGGGGGGAAGAGCGCCCTGGCGAAGGTATAGTTAGAGCTCGGAGACTCCAATCTCGGCGGTCCGTGCTGGAGGCGTGGTCTCGCCGCTTGGCAGACCCGTCGGCTGGCCTCCGTACCGTCGAGGCGGTGCGCCCAGTTCTCGCGGACTGGGTGGGCCGCGACCGCGGACGCCTTACCTTCTGGCTGACACAGATGTTGACCGGCCACGGATGTTCCCTTCCCTTTCCGCACCGATCCGTCGCTGTCGAGCCGGGGGCCGGAGGAGGAATTACGCTGGTACGTCCCGGCCCCTGTAGGTTGCGGCTTCCCCCCGGTGAAGGTCAAAGGGCGACCTGAGGGGGTAAAGGCCACGCGGCGCGCTGCAGAGGAGTAAATAGAGCGACCGGTTGGCGGTATATCGCGTCCCGACTCGGCAGGCTGGTTCTGGTCCAGCGGGGTGTTCCGAGATACCAGCGGCACCGTCTGGGCGGCCTGACGGGCTGTCGTACCCAGACGGCCGACGTTTCAGAGCCTTCGATTCGCCTCAAAGACTCCGTCGGCTGGGCGTCCTTGGGGTGAGCTGCGCTCTCTAGTTGCAATGTTGACCGCGGTAACCCCCCTACCTCATCCAGATTCTGACCTCAGAGGGGATCGGACGCTTGGGCGAAGAGTGCAGGGGAGTCGTTTAGTGGGTAGGGCCCTAACGTTCCTTGGGCCCCCGGTCTGATCCCAACACCTTGCAGATCGTCAAGTCCCACATACGCCTAGGGGGCGCGAGGATCTCGTAGGAGGTTCGGCCCCCGGACCGAAAAAGAAATATCCGCAGTGCAGATCCGGCTAGGTTTATCCACAAACCTATATAGTTATGTTACCCTTCAATATGAATACAAAATTAAATGGTGTGCGTTGGGAAGCGCATCGCTTGAGAGCTGCTGGGTGGATTTAGCTATTTAAATAAGAAAGTACCCGAATTAGTCACGTATTGTTACGTTCGTACCCGAGGAGTGTAAGTTACGTATTGAGAAATATAAAAAGATTATATCAAAACTTCTTCAGAACAGTCTCTAGAGCGTAAACAATAGCAAAAAGTAGATATAAAACAAAAGATCTCACTAACTTATCAGAGTAGCCAGCGTTTGTATGAAATAAGACTTCACTTTAGCACGACTCATTTTTGATGAATCCTTTCGAATTTTCCGAAACTTAATGTCGACTTGGACGATCGAAACGAACTAAAGAAATTCTAAACGCGTATAAACTACTGTGCTATTAGTGTTCCCGCATAAATAGTAGAATTGTAGTGATTAAGTAAGATTAGCTGTGATATATAGTTTATTATGTTGCTGTTGATGTTACGCGTACTAACGAGAACTAAAGAATTATGGGCTTCTAGTATTTTCTTAGGTTCTTGTTTGTCTAATTATTTATCTGTGACCGCGAAATTTTCAGTCAAACATTTAATATCTCTCTTAATTTATTGCAGATATAGTTGAGATGCAGGCCTGGGCGTCCTTGGGTTGAGCCGCGCTGTCTGGTTGTAGTGTTGACCGTGGTAACCCCCCTACCTCATCCGGGTTCTGGCCTCGGAGGGGATCGGACGTCTGGTGTAAGAGTGCAGGGGAGTCGTTTAGTGGGTGGGCCCTAAAATCCTTGGGCCCGCGATCTGCTCTCAATACCTGTAGACCGTTGAGTCTCACATACCCCGCGCGCCCCTTATGCGCGGGGACCTCGTAGGAGGTTTGGCCCTCGGCCCGAAAAAAAAAAAGGTACCTTGCCCCCGTTTCACAACTAGACACTTGAAGTCGTCGGAGCCTAAAGGTTAAGACGTCCGGTGCATTCGTATCCTACCAATTTTTCTAATGGAATACGTACTTAACAAATCTACACGATTGACTTCCGCGGTGAAGGAATAACATCTTGTAATAAAAATCAAACCTGCAAAATTATAGTTTGTATAATTACTGGTGGTAGGACCTCTTGTGAGACCGCACGGGTAGGTACCACCTAACACATGAAGTCAGCGTCGGAACGGTATTTCACTATGGCTGTGCATCATGATAATCACCTTATCGTTGCCGCCGCTGACAACTCCCCGAATCCTGATCACGCAGGAGCCACTCACCTTTGACGTCCTTGACACGTCCTTACCGATTCATCAGATCCAATAACCCTTACATTATGCTGGAGTCATGGTCCAGGCGGCTGGCCGATCCTTCGGCTGGTCGTAGGACCGTCGAGGCGATTCGCCCGATTCTTGTGGATTGGGTGAATCGTGACAGAGGACGCCTCACTTTCCGGCTCACGCAGCTGCTCACTGGGCATGGTTGCTTCGATGAGTTCCTGCACCGGATCGGAGCCGAGCCGACGGCAGGGTGTTACCATTGTGGTTGCGACTTGGACACGGCAGAGCACACGCTCGTTGCCTGCCCCGCATGGGAGGGGTGGCGCCGTGCCCTCGTCGCAAAAATAGGAAACGACTTGTCGTTGCCGAGTGTTGTGGCATCGATGCTCGGCGACGACGAGTCGTGGAAGGCGATGGTCGACTTCTGCGAGTGCGCCATCTCGCAGAAGGAGGCAGCGGGGCGCGTGAGAGACGCACAAGCCCGCCGCCGTCGAGCGGGGGCCAGGGAGGCGGATCTCGCCCAAGCCCTGGCCCTCTAAGTGTTTCGGGTCCCCCTCATATGTCAGTCTGGGGCCCGGCGAAGGGGGCCTAAGAAGACGACGTGCAAGCTGCTCTGCACGCGTTTTACGCAAGAACATCCGGGTGATGGAAGGCCGGCTATCCTCGACCCACGCTGGTTCTGACCCAGCGGGGTATTTCGTAGGATAACCCATTCAAATCGGCGCCATCTAGGCGGGCTTCGGACAGCCTGCCGACCGAGAGGGCTGGTGGTCGTGGCGCCGACGACTTCACTCTCCCCCCTTTGCCTTTTCATGGGTTCTGTCTCATGCGAGGTTCGAACGCGGGTTGTTGAGCGACAGGAGGTTTTAGTCAGTTCGACTCCGACATGCCCCACCCTCCATCCCCAGGGGAGGGTGGATTTCCTCCTGACAAAAAAAAAAGCCTTCAAATCGCTTCAAATACTGCTTCACGGCAGGAATAGGTAGGGTGGTGGTTTTTTTATGTTTGAGAACTTACTGGTGGCCCGTATCTCGAACTCATATCTCAAGGTGGGTTGCGGCATTTACGCTATAGATGTCTATGCGGTAACTACCACCAGGTGGGCTGTGAGCTCGTCTCTAATAAAAATAAATCGGAGGGTAAGACAGCTAGCTGATATAGAATACAACTGGGAGGGTCTTCGACATTCACCTCGTGAAGTCTAAGCCCGGTAACCACTTATCATCAGGCATGCAATGAGCTCATTCATCAATCAAAAAACACAAAGAAATTCCCTAATTGAGGTAGTCCAATGTTCCCTGAAAGTCAAACGTACATCAGACATTTTATTGTATCTGATTTAAATAAAAACGCTATAAAAAATTATTTACAAATCTTTTTGAGTTTTAAGGCAAGCTTTAAATTTAATCCTTTGTTTATTTTATTTAGTATACGTAATATAAAGGACGTAAGGTTCCAGCGTCAAAGACTCCCGGGAATGTCATAATCTTTATTCATACATCATAATTCAACAAAGACGAAACAGTTAAGTACAATTATCTTATCCGTTTATCAGCTGGTTTTTATGTTTCGTCAATATAAATAACTTTTTTTGGTGACATTCAGTCCTTTTTAATACGTATGTAACTAAACAAAGCAGAAAAGGGTAATAAAGGGTTTTGCATTAAGAGCGTTCGAAATAAAAATAAAATAAAAAAGTCTGTTTAACTAATATTGCCACAATTTTGATTTTATTTTAAAGGGTATGACATTATGTATGGAATATAATTTCAGATAAATGGCCGCCGCGACCCCGCTCCAGATGGTGGACCAGTTTTGTATGACATCTTCACATAAATGGGGCTCAATTTCACGAAGAGCGCGAGTTATGGTTGAGATTTCACGTAGCCTCACAGAAAGTAGTCGAGCGGTGTTAAGTCACACAATCTCGGTGGCCAGTTGATGTCGCCACCATGCGAGATGGCGAAGCCTTCGAATTTCTCATCCAATCAATTTAATGTTTCCCGTGCTGTATAGCAAGTGGCGCCGTCCTGTTGGAACTGCGCTAAGTCCCTATCTCTTCCTGTTAGTGAGGGATGCCTTGATGTCGGAAATACAGGAAGAAGCCCCTTGGTGTATGCTCGTTGCCGATGACATAGTGCTCGTCGGAGGAAACGGACTCGAGGTCCAAAACATACTGGAGAAATGGCGATGCAGGTTGGGGAGAATTAGCCTAAAAAGATCCAAAACTGAACAGCTGTTCTGTGATTTTAGCGGTCTCTCCAATTTTACCACCTTTGCTAGTATGTCAAAACTTCCGATACTTACGGTCCGTTATCTAAAGAAACGGTGAACTGGATCGTACTGTAAGACACAGAATTGATGCAGGCTGGATGAAATGGCAGCAGGTCACGGGTACCACGTGTGACACACGTTTCTCTTCCTCTAAAAGCGAAGATATACATATAAGACCTTAATAAGGCCTGCTGTCTTGTATGTATCAGCTTGTTGGACCACTAAAGTGGCGGATGAAACGCGATGGCATGCAGCAGAGATGCGAATGTTGCGATAGCTGTGTGGAGTAACGAGAATGAATAGAATACGGAATGAATATGTCAGAGGAAATCTGAAAGTGACACCTGTGACAAAGAAGTTGAGACGTACGCGTTTGGGATGGTATGGACATGTGATGAGACGAAATGATAATGAGCTTGGTAAGAGAGCTTTAACTATGAATATGGAAGGCTTTAGAGGAAGAGGTAGACCTAAGAAAAAATGGATGGATTGCGTGAAAGGCGATATGTGTAAAAGGGGAGTGAGCGAGGAAATGGTGTATGATAGAGGAGTATGGAAGGAGAAAGCATGTTGCATCGACCCCAGGTGACTGGGAGAAGGGCAGGAAAATTATGAGGATGATGTGAAATCATATACATATTTCGTTAACACCTCAATTGGCGATTGGACAACAACAAATAAATTTCATAATAAGATGTTTAATCCAACATCACAATATAATAAGGGACGTTAATTGATCGAACATGATGTCACAATAAATGAGATATCTTTCGGCTGAGCTTCGTCAACGTAGTGAATACTACTTTTGCAACACTTGAATATTGTATTAGCTGTCGAAGAAGAACACCTTAGTAATCTGTGACCACGAACACTGTATTCAAATTTCGCAAACTAGTAAAGTTAATTTTAATCATATCTAGGACTTGCGAAAACCGATGAAAATATCATGAACTTTGTACAGTGTGCAGAGCAACACGTATTAATAGATGAACTTTGAAAAGAAAGCCAGGGTTTGTAAAAAGAAGCGTTTTTGTCATATCGTTAATATCTCTCAATGATAGATCTGTACGAAAATTACATACTTTAGGTACATATACCAGAACGTATTGTACTAAATAGCCCGGTCATCGTTCTCGTTAAACCCGTATGTGGCAACGAAGGGCTCGGCGAGTAAATTAACCCACAGACACAGCCCACTGAGTTTCTTGCCGGATCTTCTCAGTGGGTCGCGTTTCCGATCCGATGGTAGATTATAAGAAGCACTGCTTTTTCTAGGGCTAGTGTTAGCAACGTTCTCAAATTACAGCTCCGTGAGCTCACCTACTCGCCTGGTTACGCTGGTATAACCCTCTTAGGTTAACCGTAACGCGTAACCGCTTAGGTAGGACAAAAAATAATCTAAATAGGGTTTTTTTTTTTTTTTTTTTATCTTTATTTAAGGAGATTATTCACTTAGTGAATATGTCACTCCATTGTGCAACAAAAGATAGTAACAAAAAATTATATAAAAAAATAAAGAAAACTGTTATCGTCTCTGAAGGCCCACCAACACTATTTTATAAAGTGACTTAGCCATTTCGGATTCCGGAAAGGCTAATACGCAATTTACACCTCCAACTTGTCGGAAATCTGTATGTTTTGCAAAGAATTGTTGTCTCAAATCATCATTCCGCGCACACTCCATCATAATGTGAAAAGCGTCTTCCACTACATCACAAACTGAACATTTGGGATCAGGAGCCTTCCCCAACCGCGCCAAGCATTCATCACTTAACTTTCTCATACGTTTCATCATTTAAAATGCTCAGTTTTGGGAATTTGTTTAGTTTCCATGATAAAGGAACACGGAAGTGGAATGTCGCAACTGCTGACATAAAAAAATGAAATGCAGTTTTTGTATTTTTCAAAACATTATTTCGCAACGCCACTGTAATTGTGCGCTGGCTTACACTGCAGGCTCTTCGTTATTATTTAAGAGGTTCTTGTAGTCTAACCTTTATGATAGCGCTTGCAACACGCAGAAATACTAGGGACTAATCCAATGTTAAAATGCTGGTAAGAACCCATTAATAACGTGTTCCCAATTATTTTTTATAATAAACAATATTAATTATAGTGGACACATAGAGAATAGGTAGTTGCTACGTAAACTATAAGATTTAAAATTTAATTAGCAGTTTTATTATAATATAAAACGGTCTAAAGATAGAGAACTAATTTGAGACCAAGGCCAGAGACTCGCATCTTCTGATTAAACCATAGTCTGGTTATCATGTTAATTGCTCAATAAATAACCTAATGGAAACTACAAATAATTCTAAACATTTACATCTTTAAATAAAAATTAATAACAGTGACTTTTATTCATCATGGATTTTTCCTTTTTTTCTACCTATGCTGATAGCCTTGAGAGGCTATTTCGGCTTTACCCTAGCGTATAGGTGAGCGCTCGGGGCTCAAACCGGAGGTGCTGCTAACACTGGTCCTAGCAAGAACAGTGCTTCGCAGAATCTACTACCGGATCGGAAACGCGACCCACTGAGAAAATCCGGCGAGAAACTCAGTGGGTCGTGTCTGTGGGTTCATTCGCTCGTCGAGCCCTTCGTCGCAAGCAACGGGTTCGACGAGGACGGTGACCGGTGCTTCTGGTGCCTAAAAGCACCGTTAATAGATCGGGAGGATCCGTAATGACGTGTTTAGGGCGACGTCGACTGTTTACCATTCGGTCCAAAGGATCGAGTATATTTTCTTAATAAAACAATCGCCTCGCTTGTGCAACTATCAGACTTGGTTCTAATTTGAAAGTAATTCCCTACGGTAGCCACCAAGACAATGGCCGTAACATTTTGCTACACGATAATTACCTCTGCCTTTTATTATCGCGATGCACTTGATACTTAGTCATGAATTCGCTCATCTTCAATGTATACCTACTATTTTATCAAACATTTTGTATCATCGTATTAAAACGTCCTGGAAGTCGTCGTGGCCTAAAGGATAAGACGTCCGGTGCATTCGTATGCAGCGATGCACCGGTGTTCGAATCCCGCAGGCGGGTACCAATTTTTCTAATGAAATACGTACTTAACAAATGTTCACGATTAACTTCCACAGTGAAGGAATAACATGTTACAAAAGTGTAATAAAAATCAAACCCGCAAAATTATGTGTTTTTACATTATAATTTTAATTTGAGTCCCAACGAGTAGGTACCACCACCCTGCCTATTTCTGCCGTGAAGCAGTAATCGGTTTGAAGGGTGGGGCAGCCGTTATACTGATCTCAAGGTAGGTGGCGGTATTTACGTTGTAGATGTCTATGGGCTCAGGTAACCACTTTACACCGGGTGCAATAAGCAATAAAAATCGTATTTACAATTAAAAATAAGCAACAGATGTCTCATTTAGCTTTATTTAATGTAAACATTTGCAACACATAATGTATTATACTTTAGTTATAAGTATCCATCGTTATACGCCAGGTGGGGGAGGAAAGTCCTCGAATGGAGGCCACGGATGGGTACAAGGAGCGTGGGGCGTCCTCCAACCAGGTGGACTGACGACTTAGTGCGCACGGCGGGAAGTCGTTGGATGCGGAAGGCGGAGGACCGCATTATGTGGAAGGCATTGGGGAAGGCCTATGTCCAGCAGTGGGCAGATAAAGGCTGATGATGNGGTGGGGGAGGAAAGTCCTCGAATGGAGGCCACGGATGGGTACAAGGAGCGTGGGGCGTCCTCCAACCAGGTGGACTGACGACTTAGTGCGCACGGCGGGAAGTCGTTGGATGCGGAAGGCGGAGGACCGCATTATGTGGAAGGCATTGGGGAAGGCCTATGTCCAGCAGTGGGCAGATAAAGGCTGATGATGATGATGATGATGATGTTATACTGAAATATTACTTCACTGCGACTATGAGTAAGTGTCAGCAGAGTTTTCCTTCAGGTGGTAAGAGAGACATGAAATAAACGATATTTATTTCCGCGACGCATCACATATCGTTTTGGTTCAGCGAACTTATGTTATATAGATATGCATACGTCAAACGATTTGTATTAAATCCAATGGCAGTCATCAAGCAAAAAATGCCACTCTTACAATAAGCGTTTTATCAAAACTTTTCAAGTTATATTGTAATATTGTGTACGCGAGATGCAAGTCACGACGGGACGTTGTCTTCTTCTTTTGTTCTTTTCATCTTTACGTAAGGGTGAGACGCGAAATAGTTACAAAACTCCGATAACACACTCCTTAGTTTTAAATGAAAATAATAAGACAATGAAAATACGCTATTCATTCTTTGAATGGGCTGATGGTACTTGACGGTAGATATGTAGTAAGGTTTGCTTTAGATTTTAAGCACTGAAAGATCTCGAACGAAATGCGTGGTACACTATTTCTTCTTCAAAAATAATAACTGTATCGCGTCCACTGATAAACCTTTCGTCTCCGGTATGTATGCGTAGCCAAATAAAACTCCCACGAAACTGAACATTGAAAAGCAGTAGAACACTATTCCGAGGCCCAGCCATTCCGCCAGCGGCTTGAACACCAGAAGAGTCACAAAATTGACCGACCAAAGGCAAACCATTGTGATGCTATTACAGAGACTCCTCACCTGAAAAGTATAGGAGTAAATGTCAAATTAACGAAACAAGTAATTGTCGTCTAAAGATTAAGACGCCTGGTGTAATCTTATTATGCGATGCAACTATGCCGGTGTTCCAATCCTGCAGCCAGATATTATTCTTTTTAAAACCGACTTCAAAAAAGGTGGAGGTTCTCAATTTCGACTGTATGTTTTTTTATGTTTGTTACCTCATCGCTTTTGACTGGGTGAATCGATTTTGATGTTTCATTTTTTATTAGAAAGCTGACGCTTCCCGTGTGGTCCAGTTCTGATAATGGTATCCATGAGAAAACCATATAAGTCTTAAATTTGCATTAGGTACTTGCGCGACAAATAGATGAATAACTCAATAACTCAATATCACGCCAACCGATTTCGATGATCATTGTCTTTAGTGTATATTAATTTGTTTTGGAAAATATATTTTTTTTCTATTGTAGTCGGTTTTTGTTAAAGCATGTCTATTTACAATTATTCATGAATGACTTTCAAGATGAAGAAATAATAACGTGTTACAAAGTTCCTTTAACATTTACTGTTCAACCTTGAGAAATAAGATCGAATTCTCAATTCTATTGTATATTGGTTGTCCCGGCTTCGCGGCAGAACTAGGCCTAATGGTAATTCACGTCGTCTGGCGGCAGAAAATACGCCCTACCACCAGTGCACAAACAATATATCATGAATGCTGATCGTTCTAGAAATGTGTTTATAATTTCTTGTTCTTTTTCTCCTCCTTATCCCACTAAACGGGGTCGGCACAGCGAATTTTTCTATTCCATTCTCTTCTATCAGCCGTCATCTCAACACTCACTCCTCTCTCTCTCATCACACACTCCATCCATGTCTTCTTCGGTCGACCTCCCTGTCTACCTTGCACTACTATTTCCACACAACTCTTAGTTACATACAGCGATTTTTTCTATTCCATTCTCTTCTATCAGCCATCATCTCTACACTCACTCCTCTCTCTCTCATATCGTCATTCACACACTCCATCCATGTCTTCTCATCTCTTCCCTCTCTACCTTGCATTACCATTTCCATACATCTCCTAGTCAAAAGCATCTTCTCTGTGTTTTTTTTAACTTGTTTATAATTTGGGAAGCCTTAATCTAAAGTGAAGTAAGATGTTTGGTATCTATAGCTATGGCTATCACGATTTAAATAGCTGATTACCGTATTGGATACGTTTCTGGGAATGACTTTAGAAAGGCCCTTTTTTTTTTATTGCTTTGATGGGTGGACGAGCTCACAGCCCACCTGGTGTTAAGTGGTTACTGGAGCCCATAGACATTTACAACGCAAATGCGCCACCCACCTTGAGATATAAGTTCTAAGGTCTCTGTATAGTTACAACGGCTGTCCCACCCTTCAAACCGAAACGCATTACTGCTTCACGGCAGAATTAGGCGGGGTGATGGTACCTACCCGTGCGGACTCACATGAGGTCCTACCACCAGTAATTACGCAAATTATAATTTTGCGGGTTTGATTTTTATTACACGATGTTATTCCTTCACCGTGGAAGCCGATCGTGAACATTTGTGAAGTACATATTTCATTAGAAAAATTGGTACCCGCCTGCGGGTTTCAAACACCGTTGCGTCGCTAAATACAAATGCACCGGACGTCACGCTTTTTTAACAATAAAAGTTTTTTTTCTTACACTATTTTTAATTAAAATTTATTAAAATTTATTTTCTGTTTTTTAGTTGGATTTTCTATAAAAGCGTATTTTTTTTAGTTTTTTTTAAACTATTTTTTTTTCCTATCTATGCTGATAGCCTTGAGAGGCTATTTCAGCTTCGCCCTAACGTTTGTGAGCTCGCGGGGCTCAAACCGGAGAGTTGCTAACACTGACCCTAGCAAGAGCAGTGCTTCGCAGAATCTACGACCGGATCGGAAATGCGACCCACTGAGAAGATCCGGCGAGAAACTTAGTGGGCTGTGGGGGGATTCGAACACCGGTGCATCGCTAGATACGAATGCACCGGACGTCTTATCCTTTAGGCCACGACGACTTCGAGAGTTAAAATAACGTAGTATAACGATACTAGGAACGCATGAACACAAAGAATTATCAACAAACCTCCGGCAAGAAAACTTCGGCGCTCAATACAAACGGTATAACAGCGCAGCCCAGCATGAACACGAAGCTGTACGTGTAGATGATTAGCACCGTGAACCAATGGGGCGCGAAATGTGTCTGCAGTTGCAAGCCCAGCAGGAACATGCAGACGCCCGAAATTGCTGCCGTCACTATTAGCAGGGACTGAAAATAAAATAACTCTTTTCAATTATGTTCTCCTAGTACACGACACGTCGTTCACTGATCAATCGTGTGGGAATTTGGTTATTTTTTTTCGTTAGTTGTTGGCACACTAGATTTTGTTTTAAAGGAATATATATGTCAATGTCAGTTATCGATTGAGATTACGATGCTTACGAATAGTTTTTTGAAATTAAGATTTAAAAGTTGTCCACTAGATTTTGCCCTACAATTCCACAAAAAAATTATCTCCTAAATTTGCTATTGTTTTCTCTTTCAAGCAAAAAAAAAAGCTTTTAATTTTTTTAGATTTGAGACATTTAATTTTTTTTATTTTTTATTGCCGTATAGGCAGACGAGCATACGGCCCACCTGATGGTGAGTGGTTACCGTCGCTCATGGACGTCAGCAATGCCAGGGGCATAGCCAAGGCGCTGCCTACCGTTTAATACACTCCACAAGCCTCGTTTGAAGAAGGACATGTCATAGCGCTCGAGAAACACCGTGGAGGGGAGCTCATTCCATAGCCGGATGGTACGTGGCAAAAAATATCTCTGGAAACGCACTGTGGATGAACGTAGTGGCTCTAGGTATTATGGACGAACTCTACTCCGGTGGCGGGCGGTGCGATGGTAAAAGCGTGATGTCGGTATCATCTCAAACAATTCCTCAGAGCACTCTCCATGGAACATACGGTACAGAATACAGAGGGAACCGAAGTCCTTCCGCAGACCCAGAGGTTCCAAACGATCTGTGAGAATGGGATTATAAACAATCCGAACGGCTCTTTTCTGTATGGAGTCAAATGGAAGTAGCTGGTATTTGCGAGCCCCAGCCCAGAGGTGGGAGCAGTACTCCACGCGAGGCCGGACCTGTGCTTTGTAAAGCAAAAGTCTTTCATTTGACTCTTTGCCGGAAACATCGATATCGTCTGAATTATTTTAATTTGTTTTAATTTAGTGTTTCTTCAAATTTAATATAAGTAAGCGAGTAATAATGGCGGCTTGATTTATTAACTGTTAAGCGTCTATGAAAGTGCACAACTATGGCAATTTTGATGATGAACTTTGATTATGCCAAAACGTTGACTGAATTTTCGGTATATACCTATCATTTAAATGGGACATTAATTCACCGCATTTGATTACTAATCCAGAAAAATCAACTTCAATTCGTTCTGTTCCGTTTTTGTACAACATAGTTTTAATCAAAATAGAATGCTAAAATATTTTTCAGGCTTGGGAAGAGTCGCATAATGCCCTTGGGGTTTTCTGCGACTTATCTAAAGCTTTTGATTGTGTTGAGCATAATACATTGTTGAGGAAATTACACCATTATGGTATTAGGGGCGTTTCATTAGAACTTATTAAATCTTATTTATCCGGAAGAATCCAAAAGGTAGACGTTAAAGGAACGAGATCTTNTCTATTTATTTAAAAAAAAGAAAATATTTGAGAAAAAACAAAAAAAAAGCCCGCTGAGTTTGTTTCGCCGGTTCTTCTCAGGACTGTGGCTTTTTTTGGAACCGGTGGTAGAGTTAACATTGTTATTTGTATTTTGACATTCAACAAGTGTGTCATACTGACATCTAAGTTGAAATAAATGATTTTGAATTTGAATTTGAATTTGAATGGATAGAATACGGAATGAATCGAGAATGGATAGAATACGGAATGAATATGTTAGAGGAAGTCTGAAAGTGGCACCTGTGACAGAAAAGCTGAGAAGTGCGCGCTTGGGATGGTATGGACATTTGATGAGACGAAATGAAAATGAGGTTGATAAGAGAGTGTTAACCATGAATGTGGAAGGACGGAAGGATAGAGGAAGAGGCAGACCTAAGAAGAAATGAATGGATTGCGTAAAAGACGATGTGGGTAAGAGGGGAGTGAGCGAAGAAATGGTATATGATAGAGGAGTATGGAAGGAGAAAACATGTTGCGCCGACCCCAGGTGAATGGGAGAAGGGCAGGATAATGAGTTTGATGGGCAGGATAATGAGGATGAGTTTTAATCAAAATAACATTATTTGAAGAATACACAAACTCGGCACTGGAAACAACATCTCCAGAAGTCGATTGCCATGCTGAATACAGAGGAAAACCGAGAAGAATCTTTAACCTCATGCCTCACGTCATGTGGGCTCAATTGAGGCTCAAAAGAAATTGTTGATTCTTATCCATCAGCCACCTTAGCTCAATCCAGGAGGAGCCAATAATATCCACCAGGCGCAAATAGAATGGAAGAGGTGTCATAGTATTATGTACTTAAAATGGCTAGAATGGAATAGCTGGATAACATTGTTAGAAATCCACTATTGAGCCATATAGTTACATACGAATACTAACCATATATTAAAGTCGCTTAAAAGGTATAATACTTATAAAGGCACAAGAAAACGGTAATTTTGAAATGCTTTAGCGTTTCCTAATCTAATAACAACATTTTTTATCAATATATTACCCACAGACACAGCCCACTGAGTTTCTCGCCGGATATTGTCAGTGGGTCGCGTTTCCGATCCGGTGATAGATTCTGCGACGCACTGCTCTTGCTGGGGCCAGTGTTAGCAACACTCCGGTTTGAGCCCCGTAAGCTCACTTACACGTTAGGGCGAAGCTGATATAGCCTCTCAAGGCTATCAGCATAGGTAGGGGAAAAAAACAATATAGTATGGCCTATTGTGAGCTCACCTTTCGATTCCTACCCGCCTGTTTCTACCGTAAAGCTATGACGCGTCTGATTTGATTTGGTTCGTATAACCGTCAGTGAAATGATCATAAAATGCCTTACCTTTCTGCCAAACTTATCAATAATAAATACACAAACGAGACTGGCAATTAAAAAGTCCACAGCGAGTAATATGGCGCATTGGTTCGGCGGCATCGAAGGTACAGCTTCTTTGAAAAGCGGTTCGGCATACACTTGTAGCACCACGCAGCCCATTAATATGATCAGGGTCATGATTATTAGCACTGTGGCCAGGGCGCGCTGTGAAGACTTTGACTTCACTGGAATTCAGATAAAAACGAATAAGGATTGTGTTGAGCCACGGATCGAAATCTGATCATAATCACTGATGTCCCATGATGCCAATATTCTTTGTATTAATTTATTTTATGGGTGGACAAGCTCACAGCCCTCCTGATGTTAAGTAGTTACTGGAGCCCATAGACATCTACAACGTAAATGCGCCACCCACCTTGAGATATAAGTTCTAAGGTCTCAGTGTAGTCACAACGGCTGACCCACCCTTCAAACCGAAACGCATTACAGCTTCACGGCCGAAATAGGCCGGGCGGTAGTACCTACCCATGCGGACTAACAAAAGGTCCTACCACCAATAATTACGCAAATTAGAATTTTGGGGGTTTGATTTTTATTAGGTACATGATGATTATTCCTTCACCGTGGAAGTCAGTCGTAAGTACGTATTTCTTTAGAAAAATTGGTACACGCCTGGGATTCGATCACCGGTGCATCACTCAACACGAATGCACCGGACGTCTTATCCTTAAGGCCACGACGACTTCAAATTTAGTGTGTTATACATAACTGGGTACTGTTGCTCCAACCTTAATATCATTCGTGAGCATACGTTACCTTTATATTTAATAATAAGAATTAGCACAGAAAGTAAACCAATCGCCCCGGGCATCAAGTCAGGCGACAAGCGGTGTATTTCACATTTATATGGTACGATTTTCGCAATGAAACTAGAGATTTGGAATTAAAATTGTTAACTATATATACTATGTAACTATACTGAGATCTCAGAACTTATATCTCAAGGTGAGTGGCGCATTTACGTTGTAGAGCCCGGCCAACCATATAAGCAATAAAAAAAAATAAAAAATAATAAAAAAATAACTCTTACTCAAAAATTTCCAAGACGATGTCGGTTTCTGTTCAACTTGTTGCTCTTCATGTTTCGCTAAATCTTTTGCTTCTTCTGAATGTAAATAAAATAATATATATATTAGTATGTATGTAAAGTTCCAACAAGGCAAACTCTACAATCCATTAGTTCGGCAACATTTCCTCCTTCTTCAAACGAGGCTTGTGGAGAGTATTAAGCGGTAGGCAGCGGCTTGGTTCTGCCCCTGGCATTGCTGAAGTCCATGGGCGACGGTAACCACTCACCATCAGGTGGGCCGTATGCTCGTCTGCCTACAAAGGCAATAAAAAAAAAAATTCTGTCATACAAATTTCAATCAAAAATTTAGAATGAAAATCTCACCCAGCGAATTCCCGTGGAAATATTTGTGATAGAAAACAATGCTTTTCACAAATGTTACTCACCAGTATCTACAGGTAGATAAGTTTTCTCGGAACTAGGATTAATCTGCAATCTGATTTTGTCAATTTCAAATGCAATGTCCTTTGAACCGATATCCAATCTTTTATAAAACGCTATAGATTTTTCCGCTTCCTGCCAACATACAGTATAACCATTTAGTTATTATACGACTCTCTTATTTATATTGGCATAACCAAGGCATATCGTCTATAATCTCAGTGGTGCGCAATTTTTCGACTATGACCCCTTCATTAGAGAGATCTTTCTTATTACGAGCTGCTAAATCGACCGAAATATTAAAAAAAAATGCGACCCTAACAACCTTCTGGCGGCCTCCATAGGGGTCGAGGCCCCTAGTTTGAGCACCACTGGTCTGTCTTGAAATTTGTTTTGGGGCGTTGGAAAGCATCATACTGTATCTGACGCAAAGTCACTTTCTATTTAAGATCTTGAACATACGTTAAGTTCATTTTGTCATGTAAGCTTGTATCTTTGAGCCCACAGACGTCCACTGCTGGAGGTAGGTCTCCTGCAAGCTTTTTCGCAACGACCGGTCCAGCTTTCCTAGCATCCAAACCAATTAAAACACATATTTAAAGAAAAAAGGGTGCGTGTACTTATGTACGCGCGTAAGAAGTTATACTTTATTTTTATTAAATTTATTTCTTTTTTTTTTATTTAAATTTTAATCAATTTGAAAAAAAATCGATTAAACAACATCCTCAAACACGCATATTGGACATCCCTTTTCTTGATATCGTATAAATTCGGTAATTCTCGGTACGGTTCGGAAAGTTCACCTGCGGCTATATTCAGACTCGCCAAGTTACGTCGGTCGCGTTGTAATGAGCGATTTAGTGGGCAACTTCATTCTGTTAATTTTGTGTCACGGTGCGCGCGCATCGTAAAACTTCACTCTCATCAATTTTTCATAACGCGCCTAAAGAAGTATAACTTCAAAAAGACAAAAAACTCACTTCTTCCCTGCCTTTCATTACCAGGAACACAGGACTCTCGCGGAGTAAGGTCAACAACAGCATCGTCATTACTGAGAACCCCAAATGCGTATAAACAACTTGTTGATACGTCAGTTTTCCTCCCAAGATGTATGACGTCAAAAGCCCTATGATATACCCCGATGATGAGAATGCCGTGAGACCACCTCGGATTGAATCATGTGCGATTTCTGACACGTAAATTATTGCGACGTTTTGCCCCGCAACGCCCACACCAGCGATCGACATGGCCACAAGTACTAGGATCACATTATCCGTAAGAGATATTATTGTCCATGTGATCTGAAATAAAATAACGAGAAATATATGTAAAATCTCGTTTCTGTTTTTGTTTGTTCGCGTGATCAGGTTTTACTACGTAAAATGATAGTCTTGTTTTAGTGGTAGTAGGACGTCTTGTGAGTCCGCACGGGTAAGTGCCACCACCTCGCCTCTTTCTGTCGTGATGCAGTAATGCGTTTCGGTTCGAATGGTGGGGCAGCCGTTAGGACGAATAATATAGGTCTTATATGTGACCACACGCATCATGGGTGTTATACAATACAACTGACATTTATTTTGACCTCATGTCTTAAGATCATCATCATTATCCTGCCCTTCTCCCAGTCACCTGGGGTCGGCGCAACATGTTTTCTCCTTCCATACTCTTGTACCTCATGTCTTAAGATATTTAATGAAAAAGTTTGGACACAAATTTAGATTTAATTTTTGGATATCAAGTGATTATTGGGACCCATAGGCAACATACCATTGCTACCGTCATCCAGCTTGAGACAAGAGCTCTCAATTCTGTACAATTACACCTGCCCCACCTTTCAAGCCAGAACGCAGGCATTCAAGACACTTTCCCGCTATCTAAGTTTAATATAATAACATTACAACAAAGTATAATAGTATTACTTCTAATCAGCTTATAACAAAGCCAGGTAATTGCTGTTTGTTTGCAGTGATTTACTTATCAGACAGCGAGGTACTTGTGGATTAATGTAACCACACGCACGAAATACGTCAATTTGTTTTTGGGTTATTTTTAAAACATTCGAGTTGATAGTAATATAAATAGAAGTTCTAATAAAATAATTAGTGATGTGAGCTATAATGCTGTACCGTTGCTATACAAATTCAGATTTTTTTTCCGTTTTTTTTTTCAAATTCTGCCTTTGGGTCTAGCGACAAAGAGATGATTTTCACTGAGCGAATAAAAGTACCGACCGAGGGTCCCTATGTTGTTGTTCAGAACTTGTATATATGCAAAACTTTCTTAAAAAGCTCCTGAGATTCTGACTTCGGTCATCATCTTGTATTCTGTGATAGGCAAACGCTACATGCCACTAGGGAGTCACTAGTTTTTCGAGTCTAAGAATTGAGCAGTTGTTCTTATACCGATTTTACGAAGACGGTATTATTACCTTTTTTTGATATTTGATATTCAATGCTATTGCAGAACTGGTGTGAGTGATATTTTAGGTTTTAAAAGCCCAAACATAGCAGAATTTTAGAAAAAGTTCACGATGTTCAAGATCGGGAAGTATTTTCCTAGTAATTTAAACTCATAGCTAAAACCTTTTTTCGGATAAATATTGAAATCAGAGGTAAAAACCAGAAATTACGACACCAAATGTCTGCTGGTATTGTAATCAAAATAATAACAAAAACTTACCACGTAAGGTAGACCGAAGAATATCGTAGCGTATTTTCTCCCTAAAATGTTGAAGGCAAGTGCACAGAAGGGACTAGCCAACAGTGCTCCGAAGTTAGGCAAGCTGCCCAGTAGTGATATCTCCCACGCAGACATCGGCCTGTCCAAAAGTGTTGAATTGGACTCGAAGTTTGAGGTCGTGTAAGACGGCCATGCGCATATATAACCGGTTTGACATGCCAATAACGAAACTGAAAAATTTATTAAAAAACTAGAATTTCAAGGGTAGGACGCTCATATCTGACAAGATGCAGCGCCCAGACTAAGAGACTAGGCATTGGTCCGAAGCCCGTGGGCAAGTACCAATTACCAATACCATTATTTTCCGCCAACCAAATGGCAATTAACATCAAGTGAGGATGAGCGTATCCACTCAAATAGAACTATCAAAAACTAAAAAAAAAAACGGTGCGCTTGCAACTTGGTGCATGTGAATGAAGGGAAACTTCTTTTTCGACGTGAAGTATTGTGGTTTTATTCATTTTTCATCCTTAAATTAGATTGCTTCTGTAAAGGCAATGCTGTGTATAAGAGATACGACATCTTCAACATTTATATTATACTAGTGGACCCGACGAACTTTGTTCCGCCATACGGTTTCTTTCAAACACATCAACCGGTCAACTTCAAAATTCTACTATAATTAACCATAGAATATATTACTTTTAGCTGTTAGTTGCATTTTGTTATACCACGTTTTATGTCACGTCCCATGGGAACGTGATAAAAAGTATGTAATCCTATGTCCTTCTCCCGGTTCTAAGCTACCTCCCCACCAATTTTCAGCCAAATCAGTTCAGCTGTTCTTGAGTTATAAATAGTGTAACTAACACGACTTTCTTTTATATATATAGATATATTTTAAATTATAGATAGGAAAATAAATATATATATATATTTTTTTTTAATACTTCATTAAGATATCGGACACTCGTTGCTAACGCTCGCACTGGCCTGTAACAGGTATACTACGCACATGCGTTCGAGTGCCACGCATTCGCTCTCGCTCTGTCTCTTTCTATTATGGTTGCGTTAAACGTTTAACGCAACCTCGTTGGAAGTCGCATAAGAAGATTCACTTCAAAAACTTCAAATTTGAAAATGTAAATTATATTTGATGGCATTGTATTAAGTACAATGTAAGACCGTTTAAAGATAAAATAAATAAATGATGCAATATAATCTGGTTGGGTCGAAAGTACACAGAACAGTAAAACTTTATATAGCCACTTGTGACACTTAGAGCAAGCAATTAAAATGTATTTTCGACTACTGAAATATAAGAAATGGGATCTATTTCGCTAGCCATTTTTATGCGGACTTGCACTAATATTTGAGTCGACTATTATCAAAGCCGGCAATGTGACTTTTGGACAATTATTGGTAAATCAGAAAAACGAATTATTGACTTTGTATTCCATTGGCAGTCACAAAACTCTTCTGAACGACATCTTAGATAAATAACAGGTTAAGTATTAACCTTTATTTAATGCAGGTTTTGAACGGTATTCTTTGAAGGAGACGATTATATTCAAATCAATCTGTATTGACATATCAATAACATTTTTTTGTCCAAATGCACAGATTGCCACCTTTGATAATAGACGACTCATTTAGACAAAATTACACACAATTGTTATTAGAATTCATTACAAATTGAAATCTTCACTTTGATAATATTGTTAAGATATCTTATGTCTGTATATTCGAGAGCTATTATTGGTTTAATTGTCTTAATAATTACATTTACCGAGACTTCACAAAGAAATCATAATAATTTCTACATTGAAAATTTGAGACAAAACCACCATTGTTTTACGGGTAACAAAATATACCAGGCGTAGATATCAATGGTAAAAAGCACGAAGTAACATTCTGAAATACCAGGGGCTCATGTCAATAGGAACTTTATTCGAGAAATACGTAGATAGAACACAACGATAAGTTGGAATATCGGGCGATCATAGAACTTGGCTGATTACACGCTGTTACCAGGCGTGCATAAATAATGTTACGCCGTTAAGAGTAACACCATTTTTCGCCGAATAGTCGAACGAATATCGAAGGATCTAGTAGCATCTAGAAGTACAACGCCATCTATTGTCAGATAACAGAAACACAATACTCGAAATGTTTGGAATATTCTCGATAATTCTAGGGATGTATCGGCTATAAAAACGTTGCAGAGATGGCACGCAGTCAGTCGGTAATTGGAACTACTCGAAGCGAAACAGCGAACGGATCACCTGAAGCGAAGCGGAAGAAGCGAATTGAGAATTATAAAGTGTTTGTTGAATGTTTTAAGTGTTATAAGTGTTGAATACAGGTAGATTTTTTTATTTATCCCGAACCCCAGCGCGTAACAATAGCAAGAGGTGGACTTACTGCATAGCATTGCCAGTGATTGTGTGATAAGCTCAGCCGTCGTAACTTTTTTGTCCATTTCGCTTTATATTTCAGTGTAGACGAAAACAAAGTTAGTTTTAAACTGAACACCCAGTGTTATTTATAATGAATTAAATAGATTCAGAAAATAAAATACAGTTTAATTTTATTTACCTCCACGTCGACATTGCCATCACACTAGGGTGACAATCTTATCGGGTCGCGACGGGGCAACGCAAAACCGCTGTCGCCGAAACATGTTTTGTCGGATCCCCCGGATTCACTCTCGGTGCTTTTAGGACCCTCAATCGCCGGTCACCGTCCTACCCCATGACAAAGCCCACTGGTATTCTCGCCGGATCTTCTCAGTGGGTCGTGATTCCGATCCGGTGGTAGATTCTGCGAAGCACTGCTCATGCTAGGGCCAGTGTTAGCAACACTTCCGGTTTGAGCCCCGAGAGCTCACCCACACGCTAGGTAAAGCCTATGTTCCAATATGCCATACAACTAGTATAATTAGAAACCTAAGAGTTTAAGAGGAATTTGGGAGCAGAAAGTAATTGACCAAAAGTCTCAGCATACACACAACAGACAATCGTCAATCTTCGCCAATCCATCGCCACTCCTTGATGGATAACCCAACTGACAAGTGTCACTACAGGATCCTCCGGACATATGTGTACGCGAATGATAAAATTCGTTTTACCCTACACCCAGTAATGAGTGTTGAATCATATACAAACTAAAAATAATTGCACCAGATTATGCATTGTGTATTCGCATCATAAAGATCTTATACATAGCATTTTCATACGAATAAAATAACTTCTGATTGACATTCTTAAATAATGTTATCCCTGGGTTTTTTTTACTTAAATGCGTAATGCCTTTCGGTTTGAAGAGTGGGGCAGCCGTTGTAACTATACTGAGATCTTAGAACTTATGTCTCAAGGTGGGTGGCAGCATTTACGTTATAGATGTCTATAGGCTCCGGTCACCACCTAGCACCTGGTGACCTGTGAGCTCGTCCACCCATCTAAGCAATAAAAAAAATGACTGGAACTAGCATCTTTCCGTCGCAAAGCTTGAAGGCTTGAAGGGTAGGGCCGGATTAAACTATACTAACGGCTGAGAATTAGACGTCATGTCTTAGGGTTTGATCTCGTTTTAGGCAACTAAAAATAAACATAATATGTAAAAATAAATGTCATGAACGTACATATTTATAACAGTTTCATGAGCTAAATCAAATTTAACAGAGATACCTCTAGGTTTTTCGCGTTTCATCATATTCTAGTCGCATCGATCGACTTTTTTATATATATTTTTTATATTGCTTTTTTCGATTCTAGTACACTGAGTATCTTATTCTGTAGCCAAGATGACTTCAAATTATTAAACTAGTAATAATTAATGAATGACTAAGAATACTGATAAAACGGTAATATAATGATAATAATAACAACACGACATTAAAAGTAAAATTTGTTTTAATAATGTCTACAGCTCACTAAAAATTAATAAAATAGTTACTAAAAATTTAATTGGAATGTTGTGAATTATTTATCTCATTACCTTATGTTATAGGAATATGTTAGAGGAAGTCTGAAAGTGGCACCTGTGACAGAGAAGTTGAGAAGTGCGCGTTTGGGATGGTATGGATATGTGATGAGACGAAATGAAAATGAGGTAAGAGAGTGCTAACTATGAATGTGGAAGGATATAGAGGAAGAGGAGGTAGACCTAAGAAGAAAGGGATGGATAGCGTGGAACGATATGTGTAAAAGGGGAGTGAGAGAAGAAATGGTATATGATAGAGGAGTATGTAAGGAGAAAACATGTTGCGCCGACCCCAAGGGTGGACCACTCCCCCGTCTGGGGAGTGTTGGTAGATCGGTCCCTCCCCGCGACGGTCTTCCCCTTCTGGGGAGCCCGGAGTGGGTGAGCGCCTAACTAGTGCCGCGGCCCCCTCTCTGGTTTGTAGAGGTGGGGCCGCAGCATGGGGCCGGTGGCGGGCCCCCCGTGCTGACTGTTGTCCATCTGGTTGTAAAAATGTAAATGTTTATGTATATATCATTTTGTCGATGTAGTGCAGCCGTACACGCTGCGAACAGCCGTAGCTCTCCCATCTCCTCCCTGCATTTACTTCACCCCTGCCCAGAGTGGCAGGGAGCGTCTGCCTGGGCAGTGGGGTTTGCCCCGACGCCCGTTCCGTGCCCCCGTAAGAGGGTACGACGACCCCTCTTGCTTGCTTGCCGACTCCAGGTGACTGGGAGAAGGGCAGGAGAATGATTATTCGTTACGTTTATAAATAAACTAACTATATTTAGATGTACTTATATTATAGAAACGCATAGCTTCTATAGCGTATAACATAGCATAGCGTGCTCAATGTGAATATTTTAACTTCTCGATCGCGTAAAAGCTAACTCAAATTTGAATGGATTTGGAACAGCGCCCCTAACGGTAAACGTAGTTCCAAAAAACTAGCACTAAGCACACTGGCTCCATTCTTATCGTGTGTGCGTCGCATGCTAGAGCCACACAATATAATCATAATACATAGTTCTTAATCGCACACAACAACGTTGTTCATGAGGCGATACTTTTCTTACTGGTGGTAGGACCTCTTGTGAGTCCGCACGGGTAGGTACCACCACCCCGCCTATTTCTGCCGTGAAGCAGTAATGCGTTTCGGTTTGAAGGGTGGGGAAGCGGTTGTAACTATACTGAGACCTTAGAACATATCTCAAGGTGGGTGGCGCATTTACGTTGTAGATTTCTATGGACTCCAGTAACCACTTAAAACCAGGTGGGCTGTAAGATCGTCGTCGTCGATCGTTTATTTTTAAGCAATAAAAAAAAACACATTGGCGTGTTTTCAGAATACGAGCTTGTACACACCTACTTAATTTTTATTATTATCATCTTATACTATTGTAATGTTATTTTCTTGTAAGAAGCTGATTGTTGCCAAATTTCTTCTTCTTCTGTGTAGTTAAAAAAAATACGCAAAACTAACTTTGTTAAATCATTTATTAATCCTAATATTTACAAAAAGATAAAATAACTTAAAACTAATCTTAAAAATACTATAAATTAGTATTTTCTTTATCGTTACATTCAATACTCGATTACAACAAATTTACATTGAATTCAAACAGTGGCCGAAGGTATTTATGTATATGTATGTACATGCGTTTCTTCAAAAACTTAAAATAAAATCTGGCAGTGATTTGTGGAACGTCACTAAGTATATTTGAAATCTTATCATACAAAATGTAATCTCATAATAATTCGTTGTCTTAATATTATTTATTTTACGAGTATCATGACTGAATCCAGTTCGATATTTTTATGTAAACTTCACGGTGCCTCTGGATCTCTGCCAGCAATACGAAACGAGGACACTGCTCATCAAAGATCCGAGGAGTACCAGCACTCCGCCCCACAAAGCAGCGGACTGCGTCATGCACACTCCAGAAGGCTCTGGGAGGTCTTCAGCAAAGACCACTCTAAAACCTTTACTAATCGTCGTCATAGGCTCCACGGTTCTGTTTCCGACATGGATGATATCCCTCCTCTTTCTCCTCGGTTCGATGCTCCCAGGGTTAGGGCACACGTCGCAGTCAGTTTTGCACAACTCCACATCGCATTGGATAATTAGGTCCATTTCATCGGGGAACTTAAAAGCTTTGAAGAACGCGAACGCAATGATCGATGCCCCACTATTTCCTGTTTCTCTTGTTTTCTGGAAAGCACCGAATAGCTTAGGTTTTAATATACAACCGTTGCTATCAGTTAACGGTACCATTTGGCGGCTATCGGCGTCTCTGGCGATACATTCTTTAACTTGAATGTCGAATCCTGGGTCTCCGGTAACAGATACAACCAAAGTCATGGTCTCTCCGATCTTGATCAGGCCGTTTGCTTCAGGCGCGAAAGGTCCGCGTCCGGTCTGGATGTCCAAACGTGCCATGGCTGTGTCTCCACTGAAATTGCTCGTGATCTGGTTCAGCATACCGACACTGAGCGATGAAACCAATTGCTTGGTCAAATTTCCTTCCCACAAACATCTGACTCTGCGGATGTGATCCCATACTTCTTGAATACCGGGTTCGTTTTGAAGTACTAGTACGTTTTCGAGGTAGGCTTGGCCTTCGTTTTGGAAGTCACTGAAGAATCTTGTGCCACAAGTGTTTAGGCTTACAGTGAACGAGTATTTGATTTGGTTCGAATTCTCTCTGACGTAAACGCACTCAGGTTCGTTATAGTGATCCTGAGAATAGATGATGCCATTGTACGGCTTGTTGAATTCGACGTTGATTGTCATCATTTCCTTGCCACAGTCAACTGTGATAGCGTGAATGTGAGGAGGGTGGCGATCGTCATCATCATCCGGGGTGGGTAGTTGCGTTTGCGAGGATTCGCCAGAGCTGCTGCCGCCGTTGTCGGAGACGAAAGCAGGAACAGTGGTTTCAGGAACAGTGGGTTGGCTTGTCTGGAAAGTGGTTGGTTGACTAGGTTGATAAGAAGGTTGGGACGGCTGACTGGGTTGGTCGCTAGGTTGCGAAGGCTCGTAAGTCGGTTGACTAGGCTGGTAGGTAGGAACTGAAGGTGAACTTGGCTGATAGGAAGGTTGTGTCGGCTGGCTGGGTTGGTAGCTAGGTTGAGCAGGGCGGCTGGGTAAGTAAGTAGGTTGGATTGGAGGATAGGGTTGCTCCGGTTGATACGTGGTTTCAGGTTGGCTTGGTGGGTTTTGCGGAACTGTCGATGATGGGCCCTCATTGTAGACAGGAGTGGGACGTGATCCTGCAGCTGGATATCCTGTCACAGGGGGTAAGTAAGATGGTGCTGGTTCAAAAGGTCTTGGCTTCTCAGGTCTTCCTCCGAAGTACTGACGAGCTGCAAGCACATTTAAATATGTTACAGAGTTGATTAAGAGATCCTGTCTTCCCTATAATCAGAAAAGACCAATCAATCAATGTTTTTTTTTAAGATATCTATTTATATTATGCCAATTAAATTCTAATGAAGATTGATGATCTCTAGACTGAAAATATAGCGGAATACAGGCTAAATCTTCAGTGCAATTTGGTGCAGTGCAGTGCTATTGACCATGTAAAATGACCAAACATGTACGTTGCATGAACAAGTGTAAATGATAGGATTTACGGTAGTTACTTTATCGAGATTTAATTTTGAGTGTAGTAATTTTTCCGCATTGAAATACAGAAGACTAACCAACAACCTACATATATTTTAAATTTAAATTATAAACAAACAAGCAGAAATATCGAATAATGAAATCGAGAATATCGAATCCGGACCTTTCCTAGTTCTTTGCTGGTATAATCCCTGAATCCAGTGCAGGAGGTTTCCGACCATCTCGTCGACGTCTGTCTGCTGGTTTGATGCCAGGTCAGCTGGAAACCAGACCTTCATCAGGATCGTCGCTCATGACGATAAGAAACACCAAAGTGGAAGACACAGCGGACAGAAAAGAAAACAGCGAAATATACGTAGAATAGAGCAAATCGTAGAAGAAAAGAAAAAAATTATGAAAAGACGTTATAAAAGGCGATTAGTAGTAAGTAGTACACTATAGGAAAATTATAGATATACAGAAGACGAATCCTTGTTATTAAAGACATAAGAATTTTTCATTTATAGGAAAGGAGAAATTAAATTGTTAGATTAATTAATGTGAGATTCTGTACAAGAATAAAAAGAAGAATAGTATAACAAGAACAGGAGAAACATAAACTTCTTACATAATCACCATACAATGTGCAAAGGAGAAGAAAGACATTAGAAGACTTGACTTGACTATATAATGAAGAAGGCAAAGAAGAAAGACAATACAAAAAGAAGAGACAGCTCTTTACATAAACGAGAATGTCTAAAGAAGCAGTGTGAAAGAAAAACAAAAGATCGACTATACAAAAAACGTAATTGAGAGGTATTTAGTTCCCAATAAACACTATTTTAACAAAATTGTCATAGGAGCAACAAGCTACTTCTAACATCGCATGACTTGCTGTTAAAGCTTAATCTACTTCAAGCGTCTACAACATTACAGTCAAAAATATTTACAGGCAAAAAAGCAGTAAATAACAGCACATGCTATTTTAAACTTAATTCATAAGAAATAGTTTATACTACACTAAATATATTACAAGCAAATATTACAACAACAAAACATAATGGACGATGAATACCAATAAAATTGTATATTCCGAACATTGCATAGATATATATCCTATTAAAAGTACATGAATTTACGGTAATTTACATTATTTTATGGGTACGAATGAACAGCGGCGTGCCATTATGGACTATTAAAATGATACCAACTTACAAAAAGCCTAAAATCACGTTACGATCTACAAGATTCGTGTTTTTTTTTTTTTTTTGGTCAAGAGGAAACACTGCCCTTTCGACCCCACTAGAAATGGCGGGCGGGACCATGTTGGAGCCGAACCGACTAAAAACATGTCGATCAACAACCCACGTCCAAACCTCGCATGAGACTGAACCCATGAAAAGGCAAAGTTAATGACAATTTATTTCTCTATCATGGCAAAGGGTAATGAAAAGATGTTTTTAATTAAAACTCTCTCTATCTCTCTTTCCAGCTATTTATCCCACATGGTGATGAGGTCAGCTTTCCTTACTTTACTTCTCCACTTCGCTCTGTCTTCGACATCCTCGCCAGAAACATTGCATTCCCTTTTGTCCTTCAGCACTATATCCTTCCATACTGTCTTGGGTCTACCTCTAGGTCTCCGACCGGGGAGAAATTTCCGGACAAACTAAACTAAAACCATAGTTATAAAGCGGTGCCCTTAATAATTCTAATGCAAAAGAAATATACAAAAACATTATATAACAAATGACCAAGTTACTGTGAAAGTTCCGTATTAGAATCCCGTTTACTGGTATATCTAATTCCTTTCAAAACAAAACCAGAGAAAGCCATGAGAAATGAAAGTATGAATAAATATAAAATAACGCGTGAAATATTGAATGTTGTAATTCGGTATGTTATGGTTTGAACACGTGAATTGGTTCTTTGTTAATTCATGATTGATGTATATTATTTAGAAATGAATATGTATCGATAATTCTATCTGTGGCTAAACTAGCCCTTTGACTGCCATGTGGAACACCGGACCTTCTAAGTAGGGCACTGGAATATCTATAATAGTAGAGTTTGGGAAAGACGAATACGAAGATACTGAGAATTTATCTATTTCTAAGAGACCTAAAAGACTGAAACATCCATTAAAAACAAAAGAAGGCAAAGTTAGGCAATCCAGGCGCTTAATAGCAAAAATCGACATAATTACATCTGTGCGTCACGTAGGGTATCAGTAACATAAATGACAGTCAAAGGTACAGATAGTCAAAGATAGTCAAAGTCATACAGTTAGTCAAAGGGTTAGCGCTTCCCCTACCATATTTACAAACTAACCACATGACAATTCCTATCTTGAAAATGTAAAACTGTTAAAGGATTTTAATAAGCCATATCGCTCGTAATTTGTGCGCTAATTACAATAAATAATACGAGCTAGTTTCAAGATATTGGTAGACGACTTGATATGTTACGGCGTCTCAGGGATGTGTATGAGCTGCGCTAACATGAAATCGATCATGACTATTAGAAAATTAGGTAGGTACCACCGCCTTGCCTATTTCTGCCGTGAAGCAGTAATGTGTTTCGGTTTGAACGGTGAGGCAGCCGTTGTAACTATACTTGAGATCTTAGAACTTATACCTCAAGGTGGGTGGCGCATTTACGTTGTAGATTTCTATGGGCTCCGGTAACTACTTAACACCAGGTGGGCCGTGACCTAAGCAATAAAAAAAAAGTCTTTATGTTCGTCAACAGCTTTCCATCCTTGTTTAACAAGAGCTCCGGACTGACACAGACGGAAAACACGCTTAATCTCACATGAATTGAAACATGATTGAAATGGTAATTAATTGGTTTTAATGACGTCTACAACTTTAAGCTGGCTTATATAAAGCATCGGTTACCTTTTTTTTTTTTGTTATTATTAACGAATCTTTTAATTTTAGTTTACCATATTTAAAAACTCATAATGCATTGGATTTATTTGGCAAATTAAATTTGTTAGAAAAAAATAACCTCAAAAAAATATCAAATGCATCAATGCTTAATTGAGCGTCTGTTGTATACGTACCGTGTCTAGATCGTGATTTTCTTGTTTCTGTAAAAACGTTAAAATGTTTAGTTTTAGTATATTACAAATATGTCAAAATAGGGTAATGGTATTACATCGATTTTAAGCTTTCCATGTGAAGGTGCCAGTAAGTAGGTTTTTTATTTACAGAATTGTTTATTTCAGACACTCATAATGTCAACATCGTAAAGATCCATAGGTGACCAGCCGTGAGCACCCGTGAGCACTCTTGAACACAACGCATGTGGATTCATGAAAACTGCATAGACACTAGTGTGTGCCTGATTTTACGTCAGGGACTTCTTCCATTAGAATCACGCGCGCCACATGATCACGAGTACTCAAAGTTGTGTTTTCGTAACACAGCTCGATCGAACCAACGCGCTTCAGAGAAAAAATATAAAATCGAGGTAATACCCTTTATACAAGGAAAGCATTAAAATGTACAATTTTTTGTTTAATTAAAAGTTATTCATTGTTAATTGTAGGCTTAGCGTAAAGATAACTCGAACGTAAATTTCTTGAATCCACATATTCACATACTAAATTAAATACTTATCATATCAACGAATTTGTATTTCACAAATATACGTTGTAAAGTCAGAGTTTTCAGAGTCAGTGTATTAATTAACACATACCGCCCAATCCATGGAAATAGTCTATAGTCCCCCCCCCCCCTTCTTTAATTACGTTATCCTTTTCACCAGAGTTAAGCATAATAACTATATTACAGTTTGTACACATAAAAACTATACGCAAATTGTGAATCCAGTTGGGTTTTCCCATCACTTTGCCATGGAACAGTCGTCGTGGCCTAGAGGATAAGACGTCCGGTCTACTCATAAATGAATATACCGGTGTTCAAATCCCGCAGGCAGCTACCAATTTATGTAATGAAATACGTATTTAACCTCAATTCACAAATTACTTTCATAATAATGGAAGATCATCATGTAATAGAAATCAAATACGCAAAATATTAAATTTCTATAATAAATATGCAATCGAGACATAGACCTCAAGCCTCAAGGTGGATAGTGGCTTCTATAGTATATTTGTAGGCAACGGCTTGGCTCTGCCTCTGGCATTGATGAAGTCCATGGGCGACGGTAACCACTCACCATCAGGTGGGCCATATGCTCATCTGCCTACAAGGGCAATAAAAAAAAGGGCTCCGGTAAAAAAGAATAGCTACATGGATAATCATTTTTACAATACTATATACTTCAACCTCAAAATGTCTCCTCAAGAGTCTACAAGATCCAGTAGCAACTGAACAGACAATAGACAATGAAATATATATCTATCTGAAATATCTCTCTCCCATTCGACGTAGGTAAAATAAAATTTCTAGGTATATGAGACATTAATATGACTTCTTTTCTTAAAATTCTCAAATTTAAAAATGGTATTAAAATTTGGTAAAAATGCATTTAAATATTTATTTATTGGCAGATGAACATACGGCCCGCCTGATGGTGAGTGGTTACCGTAGCCCAGGGACGTCAGCAATGCCAGGGGCAGAGCCAAGCCGCTGCCTACCGCTTAATACTCTCCACAATCCTCTTTTAAATAAGGACATGTCATAGCGCTCGGGAAACACCGCGGAGGGGAGCTCATTCCATAGCCGGATGGTACGTGGCAAATACTTAAAGGATTAGTATTAGATTTGTTGAAGTGAGTGATCTAAAAATTAAAGATTGTTTGTTGAATAGATGGCCGAACCGAACAGAATCGATGGAGAATGATGCATGGGTCAATCGTGAAGTCCGCCCTATTCTTCAGAAATCAAGCGTGCCGGACGCAATGATTTCACGGCAGAAAGAGGCATAACAGTACTATCATGACTTTAATGTCTTCCACAACCTTACTAAGCATAGTGAAAGCAGCAGCTTTTAACGTTTTCTGCTTTGAAAGGTATAACCTCTGTTATATTATTTACGTCTTTAAGCTCATATTCAAAACTACCCAAGTTCACACTGTTATATCTATTGAATTTGTTAACCATTACTGGGTGGGGAGTTCGTTTGCTTATTTAGGAAAATAAAAGTGCCCAAAGCTGATGATAATCAGGTTTGTTAACATTTGTCACCGCTGCCATTAATGTCGATTCGTAACAGACTAAAATTCTGAGTGTTCGTGATCACACAAGCTACGTTTGCATTCCAGATTAGCTCAATCGTAAATGAAGATTCGAATGATTTACTAGTAGGCAACAATTGTGTGTTCTATTTCTACATATCCACTTAATACCTTTGGGTTGTCGATCGCGTAAGAATTTAACAGCTTTGAATTAACGCTAGACTGTCGAAGCGAATCATACAGATAATTTTAGATATATAAATATTTAAATAAGTTACACGCGGGTTCAACGGCCTTGAAGGGAACGGGGAAAATGCAACTACCTTCATACTACATTGCGGACTCACGAAGTTTAAATCTACACAAAAATCAAATTTTTATATTTAGCTTGGTAAATTAATATTGAATACAGCTTCTGGAATGTTATCTTTACATCTTGTGTCCTGACTGAACTCTAGCGTAATACAAAGGAACACAGAAAGGCTTCTAGAAGTTCGATGCTGTAAATAAAAAATATAAATTACTCATCTTAAATACTTCTCGCTTTTATACACTTACGGTATCTTGAAGAGGTCTCAGCTCCGTCGGCAATGACGACAAGCGCACACAGCGCTAACACTGCACACCACCGCGCCATCTGTAGACAAAATAAATCATTTTAGAACGTCTTAAAAAACCTAGGTCAGTGCGCTCTAAAAAAATTGTGTCTATAGCAGTTGCATCTGTGTCTGGATTAATGAGAACAGCTGGAGCTCAGTAGCCAAAGAAATTTTGAAAAGAAATAGATACCAGGGTTTAGTTTCCAATTGAATGTTCGAATTCCATCAATACTTAACACTGCAGAGATAATATAAATGTGAAATGATGAAAAACGTATTAAGGACGTCTATCTATTTCTGCCGTGAAGCAATAATGCGTTTCGGTTTGATGGGCGGGGCAGCCGTAGTACTGTTAAAACTGAGGACCCTTACAACTCATGTGTCATGTTGGGTGGCGGCATTTACGTCGTAGATGTCTATGGGCTCCGGTAACCACTTACCACCAGGTGGGGCGTGAGCTCTCCCGTGCCATCCGCTAATCAGTTATGTGGTCGGCCCATTACCTATTCATCTTAATAATCTCAGAGCTACATCTATGACCCTGGTTCTGTAATAGATTTAATTATTTCCGAGCTACGAGTCTTAAATATAACATCTACCGATGAGCGTACGAAAAGTGTTTAATCGACAGAGGTTTATTTTAAAGTTACCGTGCAAATGTAAAAAATGACGTATAATAAAAATCTTTCTTATACCTTTAAACGAGCAATTCTTGTATATTAATATAGGTATATATAATCTGAATCTCGGAAACGGCTGCAACAATTTTCATAAAATTTAGTATACAGCGGATTTCGGGGACGATAAATCGATCTAGCTACGATTTATTTTCAGAAAATGTTGTTTTATTCGTGTTTTCAATAATCAACTCTTCCCGACATCTATTGGCAAATAATAATACGATTTTTCTTAATTGAGGGCAACTATCCAAGATGGCGTTATCGAAAAAAAAAACTAGCAAAGCTCGGTCATCATCTAGTAAATAATAAAATAAAGATAAAAGAGCTTAATTACATAATATATTAAATAATTAAAGTAACTAAATTTAATCTTAAACGAACACCTAACCTTCTTGTCTTTTATCGCAATGTCTTGATACCAAATTAGATTATATCTAAGGAATAAACAACATTTAAATTCCCATGAAAACACCGAATTTAATGTTTTACTGTTTATTGTTTCTTATCGCGATTATTTATCGAGTTCCCGTCAGATTACGTATAAAGACGACGGAGCATCTCCAACGATTCAAATGACGCTACTTTTGTTTTATTTTCCAAACAGCGTTTGGTTATTTTTAAATGGCAAAAGAAAATAAAATGATGTTCTTATCGGCGTGCTAATTATACTGTGCGGATGTCAGCTAAAATCCGTTTATCGCGTTGATTTAAATGTCGTAGTTAAACCGCAATACAATTAAGACTTCGAACTCGCGTCTCAATCGACAGTGTTCTCGTCATGCTGTCCATGGACATACAACAACAAAACATAAGTTAACAACATTCGAACAAAATTTAATCGACTACTCATAAATTAGTAATAATAAAATTTAAACTAATTTTTTTTATAAATCACGCACGGTTATCCGGCCCTAATTTAGAATCCCCTGTGTTATGGGTACCAGGTGCTGATAAATATGCTTACATATTTTTAAAAATATGTAAAGAAAAATATTATCAATCAAAACCATTAAAACACTTTAGTGTTATAAAAGGATTTTTCGTAAACAGAATCACTCACCTGTCTGTTATTGAGTGCATAGAGAGATCAGTTTTGTATAGAACATATAATAATACTGTTTAAAATATTTATTTTAAAAGGGCTTCAAATGTTTTCATATTATATTTAAAAAAAAACCGTAATTAAGTCTTTTATTATTCATTCTTTCTGGAGTATTCCATATCATTATATATTTACATATATAGATAATAAACACCCAGAAAAAGAGCAAACAACCCTGTCAATAACACAATGTTTGCCCGATATGGGAATCGAACCTACAACCCTCGGCGCTTACTGCGTAAACTACTGCACAGCCGTGTTAGTGTTATATTGTTGTCATCGCCTATAAGTGAAGAGATCGGTCAATCACCCCAATTATTGTGTGACTACTGATGGTAGGACCTCTTGTGAGTCCGCACGGGTAGGTACCACCGCCCCGTCTAGTTTTTTTTTTTTATTTTTTTTTTATTGCTTAGATGATTGGACGAGCTCACAGCCCACCTGGTGCCAAGTGGCTACTGGAGCCCATAGACATCTACAACGTAAATGCGCCACCCACCTTGAGATATAAGTTCTAAGGTCTCAATTATAGTTACAACGGCTGCCCCACCCTTTAAACCGAAACGCATTACTGCTTCACGGCAGAAATAGGCAGGGCGGTGGTACCTACCCGCGCGGACTCAGAAGAGGTCCTACCACCAGTAATTACGCAAATTATAATTTTGCGGGTTTCATTTTTATTACACGATGTTATTCCTTCACCGTAGAAATCAATCGTGAACATTTGTTGAGTACGTATTTCATTGGAAAAATTGGTACCCGCCTGCGGGATTCGAACACCGGTGCATCGCTCAACACGAATGCACCGGACGTCTTATCCGTTAGGCCACGACGACTTCAAAGTTCTGTCGTGAAGCAGTAATGCGTTTCGGTTTGAAGGGTGGAGCAGCCGTTGTAACTATACTGAGACCCTTAGAACTTATATGTCAAGGTGTGTGGCGCATTTACGTTGTGAATGTCTATGGGTTCCAGTAACCACTTAACGCCGGGTGGGCTGTGAGCTCGTCCACACATCTAGGCATAAAAAAAAAACCTACAAAATTTTCATGTTACGTATCATAGCCGAAAGAATCGTATCGTCGGGTGTAAAAATGAATCAATATTCGAGACACATTTCTTGAAACCGCACGCTCCATCTAAAGTCCTATTAAAAACCAAATACACATTCAAGATTAATTGAAATGGAAAATTTTGACGCGGTTCTCGTATAAAAGATGTACTCTTCTACCCACCTATGTAAAGCTCACCATCTTTAAGAACGGTTAGCTAGCTGGTAGATAACTCAATTGTTGAGTTAAGCTCGCCATTTTATAACTTTTCGCAATTATTATATTGTATTAACTGTGTACAATAAAGAATAAAGATAAAGATATCAAAAAAACTAATCGAATTCCTTCGGAAACGTAACAAAACGGGTAGCCTTCTTAACGCGAAATAAGTGTCAAGGTTGCATTAACACGATAGTCGAATAGATTACGCCCATTGTGAGTTATTCGATAAGACGAAATCCCTGGGAATCGAACCGGCACAATGCACAATTACATTGTAAAACTGCAACAATTTGCGCAACCGCTGTGCTTTGATAGCTTAATGAAATAGTTTCCCGGTCTGGTAATGTTTGTAAGATTAGCCACCAATTTTTATGTACTGTAATTTTTATTCTTTAATATTCTGAGACCGGCCTTTTTTTGGTATTGAAGGATTACTGGTGGCCCGGAGGCCTTTCCAGTTTCACCAGGATAGTTGGGCGAGCACGGGTTCAGTCAGGAGGGGTGGGATTTGCTAACAGCTGCCCGAGCGCCTCCATTTTTTTTTATTCTTTTTTTTTTCTACCTCTGCTGATAGCCTTCAGATGCTATATAAACTTCGCCCTAACGTGTAGGTGAGCCCACGGGTCTTAAACCGGAGTTTTGCTAACACTGGCCCTAGCAAGAGCAGTGCTTCGCAGAATCTATCACCGGATCGGAAACGCGACCCACTGAGAAGAACCGGCGCGAAACTCAGTGGGCTGTGTCTGTGGGAGCGCCTCCGAAGGAGACCTAAACACTCAGGAGCAGCTGCTCCGCCGGCGAATCTAGTACCAGATCGTAATCGCAACCCGTTGCAAAGATCCGGCGAGGAACTCTCGGAATGCTTCAGAACAATCTCAATATTTTGGGGTCGGAAACTTAACCTCATAAAATCACTACATAGTATAAAACAAAGACACTTTCTCTGTCCCTATATCTGTCTGTCCCTATGTATGCTTAAATCTTTAAAACTACGCGACGGACTTAGATGCGGTTTTTTTAATAGATAGAGTGATTGAAGAGGAAGGTTTATATGTATAATAACATCCATTAAATAGTGGAGAAATCAATAATAAATTACAGTTTCCGAAGCGAAGCGAGGGCGGGTCGCTAGTAATTACTAAAATACGTTTTTTTCTTCGGCAGACGTTACCGATTCTGCCGCCAAGCTGTGATGGGTCCTATAACAATACTAAAGGATCTCTGCAGGACTCACTTTTGAATATGGAGCTTAGTTGTTATATAATACTGTATTCACGTTTCAACGCAGCGCGCAATGTAAAGAAAATCTCAAAAAAATATTAAGAGAAAAATATTAAGAGAGTGTTAACTATGAATGTGGAAGGATATAGAGGAAGAGGTAGACCTAAGAAGAAATGGATGGATTGTGTGAAAGACGATATGGGTAAGAGGGGAGTGAGCGAAGAAATGGTATATGATAGAAGAGTATGGAAGGAGAAAACATGTTGCGCCGACCCCAGGTGACTGGGAGAAGGGCAGGATAATGATGAAGACAGGATTCACATTCACATTCACAGGGTACCAGGAGCGTGGGGCGTCCTCCAACCAGGTGGACTGACGACTTAGTGCGCACGGCGGGAAGTCGTTGGACGCGGAAGGCGGAAGATCGCATTATGTGGAAGGCATTGGGGAAGGCCTATGTCCAGCAGTGGGCAGATAAAGGCTGATGATGATGATGATAATTTTTTTTTTTTTTTTTTATTGCTTAGATGTTTGGACGAGCTCACAGCCCACCTGGTGTTAAGTGGTTACTGGAGCCCATAGACATCTACAACGTAAATGCGCCACCCACCTTGAGATATAAGTTCTAAGGTCTCAGTATAGTTACAACGGCTACCCCACCCTTCGATCCGAAACGCATTACTGCTTCACGGCGGAAATAGGCGGGGTGGTGGTACCTACCCGTGCGGACTCCCAAGAGGTCCTACCACCAGTCCAAGAGGTCCTACCACCAGTCCAAGAGGTCCTACCACCAGTTCACAGCGTTAGACACGGAACAAAACTTTAAATTGAATTGAGCAGTCTTTCCACGTGGCGTTTGTGAATGCTACTGGAGAGCCTCTAGCTTCATAATATTTCATCATCGAAATGATTAAATTTCTAATTTGAGATAATACTAATGAGTGATATTAAAAGAAATTTAATGGTGATTCAATACTGATACCGAGAAGGTATTGTTTTGACTTTCAATACACACTGTTGCAACTACAACTAACGCAGACTAGCTTCTGTTAGTAGGACTTGCGGCTTATTCGAGCGTTTTAAACGCCGCTTTTATTTATTATCACCGCCTATGTTGTATAGTTCAATATCCATAAAATGTTTATCTTTATGTTTTATTATCATGGTTAAATGTCAAATTTTATGATTCAAATCTTAGTGTGATTTACTCACTGCACAAGGTTTTTTTAATTTCAGCTACCGCCCAGCGTTACACCAGCATTTAGAATTTAATGTTATCTTCGCAAGTAAAGTATTAGAAATGAGATTCTTTCAAATCATTTCAGAAATTTATAAACTCTGTTGAAACTGAGAAAATATTATTAAAAAAAGGAGTTTACATTTTTTTATTCTTTATTTCGATTGTAATTCACAATATTAGATCGTTTTAATTTTAAAGTAATCATAGATAACAAAGACTAAAAAGTGTGAAAGCTTTTTGTAAAAACGTATTGCTGATGTCCACAAGTGACAATGATTACTTACTATCAGGTGGGTCGTGTACTGTATGTTTAAAACGGCAATATTGCCACGGCAATAAAAAATTCAATAAAAACTTTAACCAAAATACCACATGCTATATTAGCTAACAAAGCGTAACGGAAAAAAATTTATCTTGTAATTAATTGTGCAAAAATTACAAGTATAATTAATTATAGCAGAAATTAGGGTTCGAAAAACGCGCGTCCGAACTGCTCGTCTGCTCTATTACGGTGTCATCAATTACATAACTAGAATCTATGCCACATACAATGTTACATTATGTCACCACAGCTATTCGGTTTTTTTTTGTCAACTCATTCTGACCTGTGAATTGTGTCTGTGAACTTTGAAATTGAGAAATTGTGCGCCAGTGACTCGGCGAGTTGCTTTTCAATAATTGCTTTTCATAATAATAGAATAAGTCCTTATTATTAACCATTTGACTGCCGTGTAGGTTACCGGTGTCCTACGTGGCCCACTGAAGTAAATATGTCGATTTCTCTCTTTGATGTTCTTACTAAGTCGCCAGAATATCTAGTAGACTCTGGGAAAGACGAATCTGAAGATACTGAAAATGAATATATAGGTCCTGTGGTAGGACCTCTTGTGAGTCCGCGCGTATATATATATATATATATATACATGTATACAAGCGTTTTTTTCTCTTGTGCTAGAAATTCACACGAACTATGCATAAAATTGTCATCACATCATAACGTGTGACGTCATAATAATATGTAGGTAATCTTTGTGTACGATCTATGTTTAGCGCATTATTTATTTTTGATAATAGCAACTTCACACCCACACTTTTTCTTCACAAGAAAACCGTGCAGAATATTAATTAAAAGCATTGCAAAGTGTAGTTACTTTACTCTTTTCTTGAGATGCTACGAAATAGGCTTTTTTTAAAGAAAAAAAGCGCTGTGCCCTCAGTATTATGAATAATCGATATATATCTAAAAGTCGATCTATATAATATGGTCTTTAAAGACCCAAACGGCTGAACCGATTTCGAAGAATTTTTCAGGGGATCCTTAAAATTGGTCTTGTTAGTTAGTTGTTGCTGTGAAGTTTGTTAGTGATCAGATCGAAGTAAAACCAGAGATCGGCAAACCTTAATGGGCTTAACTAGTAAATATGTGAATTATATTAATTTTATAATTATTTTTAATTACGTTGCTAACCTATTGGAGTAATATCCTAAAATATTGCCACGTGTACCAAATTAAGTTACTTTCGGTCGCGTTCTATAATGTTTTGGCTCCAATTGTAAAAAATTTAGAAGAATTTATGAATTGGAAGATTGAAATAGAAAATGTTGTGTCTCTATGAAGCGATGTTTAGAGGCTCTTGAACCATTTCTCTCTCTCTTTCTCTTTCTCTCCCTGGCAGCTGAGCGCTATAAAAGTCACGCTTTGAAAACGCAACACAAGCCCATGCTATTAGCACTCTTATCAAATGACGTAATATTATTATTTAAATTCCGAATAAAATTTTCTAATTCCATTTCGTAATCTCAATAACGCAACGCGACTTCCTCGTCCCGATATTTCGATATACGTATAAACCGCATCGTTACAGTATCGGGTTTATGATTCGATTGTTGTGTATATCGATCATTCGTTGCGATTATCTCGATTATGTCGTCGATTGTTACGAAACTATTCAGGCTTGCGTCCTTATGGAGTGAGCGAATGGATCATTTATCCACTAGGTGTGGTTAGAACAATATTTCTATTGGGAGGTAGAGGGTACGCTAGTCGATAGAAAATAGTAGTAGAATTATTAGTAATTCGATTCGTAGCTCCTACAGGTCCTATATCGATGACTTCCCAATTGAGAAAATATTATATTTAATTTGCATTATTACTATAGTTTAAGTTTTTTGGAAAGAGAAAGCCCTGTGTACTTAGTGCCAGTTTTTTAACGTTCTCGATAGCGTAAAAGTTAACTCAAATTTGTATGGAGTTGGAACGTTTGTCTACGTTTGCCGCTAGGGGCGCTGTTCCAACTGCATACAAATTTGAGTTAACTTTTACGCTATCGAGAACGTTAAAAAACTCGCACTAAGCACACGGAACAGAGCAGTCTGGAAAGACATACTGGACCAGGCTAAGGCCCACCCTGGGTTGTAAGGCCTAAGATGATGATGATAGGCCTTATAACTATTCAGTTAATACTTTGAGCTCATGTCTTAAGGCGGGTCACGGTATTCTCTTAGTGATGTCTATGTGATCTAACAACAATCTAATGATCTAATAACAATCTAAGCAACAAAAAAGTCAGCAAAACCAGAGAACTAGAAAAATACATTGTTACTTTGACTGTTGTCTGACATGCGCTCTGAAATACGTAGGTACCTACCTTAGATTGAGGAGTTAAGATAAAAAATTTGGATTTAGTTAGAGACAAAAAACCACAACACCCCATAATACATAATTCACAAACATCATCTTTAGTTCATATTTGACGACTTTCTCTTTTGTAACACTTTAATTTGATGTAATTAAATTATTAATTCGTTCAATATACATTACATTAACATATTGTACATAATTTAACACGGTTTTTGTGAAGAGCTCAATAAATTTAAATAAAACTATAATTTATAATGAACTAGTCATTTCCGGCCTCGCTTGGCTGTGAAACGCAAATATACCGATTTATTTAGTTGCGTTGGTCTCAAGAGATCTGCACCATCCTTGATTTCGTCGCCTACGATGCTCTCCCAGTAGCCAAAGACATGAGTGAACAGCACATCATCATTAGAACGAAGTTCATGGATGGAGGCGATCACGATCCTCAGAGATGAGGAGCACGACTGAAGGTGTGTGGTGCTGATTTCTTCAAACGAATCTATCAGAAACCTTCCATGATACATCATACCTAATGGTAAATGGCTACCGTGGTTCATGCACGTCAGCAATGCCAGGGACACAGCTAATTGCTCTCCGCAAACCGCGTTTGAAGAAGGACATGTCATAGCGCTCGGGAAACACCATGGAGGGGAGCTAATCCCAGAGCCAGATGGTACGTGGCAGAAAAGGTATCTGGAAACGCACTGTCGATAAACACAGCAGTTCCAGATGGTATGGTTCTGCTCCGGAGTGGTGGAAAAAAGAGATAGAGGAATCATCTTGAACAGTTCCTCAGAGCACTCCCATGGAATATACAGTACAAGACACAGAGAGAACCGAAGTCCCTCAGTAGACCAAGAGACTCCAAGGGATAATCTATATATTATATAAAAATGAATTGCTGTTCGTTGGTCTCGCTAAAACTCGAGAACGGCTGGACCGATTTGGCTAATTTTGATCTTGAATTATTTCTGGAAGTCCAGAGAAGGTTTAAAAGGTAGATAAATATGAAAATGCTCTGAATTACAAAAAAAAATAACAATTTTGTTTTTCCTTTCATGTGGGGGACACACTCTGACGGATTCATTTTGTTTGTTTTAAGTTTTTTTTCTTTTTTTTTCTCCACCTTATCCCACTAGGTGGGGTCGGCACAGCTAATTTTTCTCTTCCATTCTCTTCTATCAGCCGTCATCTCAACACTCACTCCTCTCTCTCTCATATCGTCATTCACACACTCCATCCATGTCTTCTTCGGTCGACCTCTTCCCCCTCTACCTTGCACTACCATTTCCATACATCTCCTAGTCACATGCATTTCTCTCTATGCATCACATGTCCATACCACGCTAACCGTCCGCTCCTTTTATATATCGATTGAGGCACTACGAAGTCTGCCGGGTCAGCTAGTATAGGATAAGATAACAAATGGCGGTTATCCAGTGGAAATCAACTTGATACTTAAAAAAAGAAACAACGTTCCGCATACTTGATATTCAACAAAACAAATTGTCGCTTGCTCGTTACGTCACTAGAACAATTCAAAGCATCTGTTATGATGTAACTACAGCATATGCTAGTTACAAAATGCATTTTCGACGAACGGAATTACACGACTTTTGACCTTACCTTCGGCGGCTAGGAAACCAGCGAGATAAATTATAAGGCAGCCCTCGTTACTAAATAATAAGCTACTAAATAATCACCAAAAATGTATTACTTTGGTCGTAACGATCATTGAGTATGGAGAACTCTTGATGGTAGCCTATAAGGGAATACGTTTGTCTTTTTCAATCCGTGTCCAGCCAATGAGGAGTGATAGGGTATTTGGTCTAAACAACTTATGGCTTAATTTATCTTTTCTGTTTATCCCGTCCGTTTTATTTGGATTTAGCATCAATAATTTGATGTTTTTAATTGAACTTCAATTAAATTTACCCCATTCAAATAACTGAAGAAGTTTTTCAACCTTTTAACCTTTAAATGGCTCTACTGTATATTATTAACAATAAAAAAAATAAAAAGATGAGGCAAAACTTCTCGTGACGGAGCGAAAGGTACTGAGAAAGATACTAGGACCAGTTCAGAAAGATGACGGTTCTTGGCACGTGCGGAAAAACAAGGATGTGGAAAGTCGTCATGGCCTAAGAGATAAGACGTCCGGTGCATACGTGTTGAGCGATGCACCGGTGTTCGAATCTCAGGCGGGTACAATTTTTTCTAATGAAATACGTACTCAACAAATGTTTACGATTGACTTCCAGGATGAGGGAATAACATCGTGTAATAAAAATCAAACCCGCAAATTGTATTTGCGTAATTACTGGTGGGAGGATCTATTGTGAGTAGATATTTGGTGGTAGGACCTCTGGTCTCTGTAGTCCGCGTGGGTAGGTACCACTACCCTGCTTATTTCTGCCGTAATGCGTTTCGGTTTGAAGGGTGGGGCAGCCGTTGAAACTATACCTGAGACCTTAGAACTTATGAGTCAAGGTGGGTGGCGCATTTACGTTGTAGATGTCTATGGGCTCCAGTAACCACTTAACACCAGGTGGGCTGTGAACTCGTCCACCAACCTAAGCAATAAATAAAAAAAATAGAGATTTTTTCTATTCTTATAATCACGATTAATCACAGCTCGATCTTGCTCCACTACATGCCCAAGCCATCCGAGCCCCAGCGCCTTCATCTCCTCCAGAATATTTGGCTAACCAAAAATACTCTTTTTTTTATTGCTTAGATGGATGGACGAGCTCACAGCCCACCTGATGTTAAGTGGTTACTGGAGCCCATAGACATCTACAACGTAAATGCGCCACCCACCTCGAGATATAAGTTCTAAGGTCTCAGTATAGTTACAACGGCTACCCCACCCTTTGAACCGAAACGCATTACTGCTTCACGGCGGAAATAGGCGGGGTGGTGGTACCTACCCGTGCGGACTCACAAGAGGTCCTACCACCAGTGATTACGCAAATTATAGTTTTGCGGGTTTGATTTTTATTACACGATGTTATTCCTTCACCGTGGAAGTCAATCGTGAACATTTGTTGAGTACGTATTCTATTAGAAAAATTGGTACCCGCCTGCGGGATTCGAACACCGGTGCATCGCTTCAACACGAATGCACCGGACGTCTTATCCTTTAGTCCACGACGACGATAAATAGTTTTATAAACATTACGTGATGTAATTTCAAGAATCGTTTTCGTCATTTCAATAGTTCCATGCGTTGCGTGATTTATATTTACATTAAGTACTTCAAATTGTACGAAGATGAGCAAAGATGTGATAACTAATTGATAGATAGAAGCCGTTGGAGTAACGCGTCATAATTCCCTTGGTAATGAGCAAAAAAATACCTTATGAAATATTCCTAAGAGATTCGAGTTTCAAAATAGTTTTATTGTATCTGTTAGCCATGCCTTAATGAAATTGCAGACGGAAAGTAGGGAATTCGTCATATTGGCTGGTGGTCGACATTAAGTAAGCTGGTGTCTTTGGTTAAATATTCAGATAGAATTTTTTTTTATTGCTTATATGGGTGGACGAGCTCACAGCCCACCTGGTCTTAAGTGGTTACTGGAGCCCATAGACATCTATAACGTCAATGCGCCACCTACCTTGAAATATCAATTTTAAGGTCTTAAGTATAGTTGTTACAACGGCCTTACCCTTCAAGCCGAAACGCATTACTGCTTCACGGCAGAAATAGGCGGGGCGGTGGTACCTGCCCGTGCGGACTCACAAGAGGGTCTACCACCAGTAATTACACAAATTATAATTTTGCGGGTTTATTAGTGTCATTGAAGTTAAAGAGCTGCGCCGCTTTATTTAGGTTCTTACCACAAAATTTTACCGCGATCTTTTATTATATTCATGCTAATTTCGGTCAAAACGGTACTAGGATTTCATAAGCCTGTAGAAGTGTTAAGAAATATTTTGATTCGCAACTATCAACGATCTAATGAGCCTTGCACATTTTGCAGTTAACATAACGCGCAAAGTCGTACTTACGAAAATTTATGTTTACACTCGGAATGACAAGGACAAGATTGTTTACAGTAAACATTTAAGAGTTCTCAATGAGACGTAAAATTTGTTTTGTGTCTACAATTTATCTACTAGAGTAAGCAAAACTTTTTTCTTAACATTTTAATTTTCCCAAAACTTAGTCAAGGTCCGATACAAAAAAAAATACATAATTTTTTGAAGTGAATCTTCTTTAGGCGCATGGGGGTAAAATTTTTACAGAACGTCACGCAGGTATGCAACGGAAGTGACATCAAACTACTATTGAAATTAAGTACTCGTCAAATGTCAGTAGTAGTAGTTGTTGCATTTTTCCAACTGGAAAGGCAAATGTATCATACCATACATCCTAATATTTTATAATTTTTTTGTGAAAAATGTTAATAGGAATTGAAATGAAATGAAAAGAATTTGGAACATTAATCAAATAGCATGAAATTAAATTAGTCAATTCAATTGGCAAAATATTAGTCATTTACAATTTAGAAATCTAAACATAATGTGACTGTCAACACTGAGGTTTGAGATTGACATTTGACAGACTTTTGGCGGGAACATATCTTCCTTTTTCCTTTCCTCTAAGTCTCGGAAATCTAAAGTGCACTTTTTTTAAAATGTTTATACTGTGTAACAGTCATATGCAAGGGAAACTGTTTGTCATACTATACAAATTGTGAAATAAAAAATAAAACTCAAATCACATAGAATAACAATAAAAAATGTCTCAATAAAAACACATCGATCACATATTGTGGGACTATTTATACAATCACAACGTTCAAATAAATGTAATATGTCATTTTGCAAAACGGTTCCAGGTAATTTTAGTCAATTTTATATGAAATTATACGTTGCGTGGATTGGTTGAATGAGTCTATCGCGACCGTTGTTCACTTGTGCGTCAGTTGTATAATGTACTAGGCTAGCATAATTAAATGAAGGTTTTAATTTAAATGGCTTATGGATTGATTACTTCTTCGAATTAGATCGCTTCGTTTTTTCACGAAAGAAATAGGTAGAAAGGTGATAGTTACGCGTAGGGGCATAAAACACACCCCACTAGCAATAAAACCGAAACTGGTATATTAGGTACATGGTACTTTAAATTATCTTCTAAACTCAATAAGGCTTATTTTTACCTTAATCAATAAATTAGGTTGGCATTGGCAAACAATAGTGATTTTCACAAAATAAATAATTTAATGCCCTAAACAGCCATCATGTGTTTTTTGAGAAGTCCATAATTTACTTTCAAAAGTCAAACGAATACTACCAGGATTCCATAATGTGAAGGAGTTAGAAAAATCTAGAAAGCACATATTTTTATGTTGAAATTAATTTGAAGACAGAATAAGGTATCACAAAACACCAGAGCATTAAAAACTACGCTAACCAAGTAGATTAAGATTATTTTAACTCGTCATTACTATAATTTAAAAATATATTAAAATAGCAACTGGTATATTTGAATAAAAAAGAAAACAATTAATAAATAATAACATTCCATTTAAGTACTCTTTAAACACAAAAAAAAATGTCAAATTAGTTCAAGCACTACCAAAAATACCAGGTACGCATAAAAGAAAGGAGTTATAAACAAATCGTAAATTATACTGGTACGAGGTACAAAACCTCGTGACAAGACCGAGAACCTTTTTTTAAATAAATAAATGGTATTCGATTTTTGAAACCAAGGAGTTTTCAATTAAAAAGATTTTAATATGACAGGAACAGTGGAAATAATCCATTCCCGATACTTTTAGTGCAGCCTAGTGTGGCTGCAAAAGGGACTAAAAATGAAGACATTATCACAACTTATTGGCATTTAATTATATAACCAAAGTTACTACGGACGTGCTAATGATTGACTTCTTAGAAATGCATATAATATTTACCTCTATGTATTGACCCCAAAAGTTTGGTTCACACTTACTTGTAAACAAAATTGCGAGATACACTTTCAAACAATTACTCGGCGGTGTGTTATCGATGGGTGGCTTTACCCCACCGCGCCAAGTGCATAGTTGTTTAACAGATTATAATTTTAGACTTTCCAGTCTCTCAAGTGTAAAAATGAAAAGGCAGCTGTATTTATGAAACCGTATTTTTAAAGATTTAGTGTTTGTTACCTAGTATTGGTTATTAGAAGATTAGCTTGAGACACGTTTTAATTAACTTTAAATAAATAAGGTATATATACATTGACATACAAAAAAAATTTGCCGATTTTTTTCAAACAACCTCTAATAGATATAGACATGTTATAGACAAGAGAGTACATCGGGATGCATCTGCCTTCAGAAAGTAGTAAGAACCATTTTATATTATCATCATAATTAGGTACCTAAAATTAACAATTTTCGTCTAATAAAAATCGAAATCTCTCTTCTTTACTGGTGGTAGGACCTCTTGTGAGTCCGCGCGGGTGGGCACCACCACCCTGCCTATTTCTGCCGTGAAGCAGTAATGCGTTTCGGTTTGAAGGGTGGGGCAGCCGTTGTAACTAGACTCGAGACCTTAGAACTTATATCTCAAGGTGGGTGGCGCATTTACGCTGTAAATGTCTATGGGCTCCAGTAACCACTTAACACCAGGTGGGCTGTGAGCTCGTTCACTCATCTAAACAATAAAAAAAAAACTCAATTTTTTCGTACGGTATCTGCTATCCGACAACCACTTAATACTAAGCGGTCCGTCATTTCATTTGCTCACTTAGCTGCTTGATAAAATCATTGTCCTATTTACCTCGAGCGACAAAAACTCATATCATTAACAGCACAGTCAAGAAACGTGGGATTTCGTACTTCTTGTCATACAGAGATACCATCGTTGCTAGGTATAAGCGGGTGTGGAAACCGAAATGATCACACTTATTCAAATTGACGAACAATAGTAATTAAGTTGTGTTTTCGTTGCAATTTATGTAATATTATGAAGTGCTACAGTTATTTTAATTGATACATAAATAAATAAGGAGATTGTTTTTTTTAAAACGCTTTTACTGGATAAAATTTTACGGAATCTTTGAAAGTTATTTGCAGAAACATCTAAAGGTCAGATTAATTTCAAAACTTGACAATATAATAATTTTATTACTCATAATATCCTGATCGTCGAGATAAAAAAATATTATTTTGATATTTACTTCGGTTTGTTTAAATAGCAATTTTTTGTTTTAGTTATTGATATAAGGTAGGTATATTTCTATATTTATTCCGTAAAAACTAAATGAGTGTTTAATTATATGTATGTATATATATAGAAATAGTCGTTCACGAGTGATGTGGATACCAACGATTTTTGAAACATTTTTATAAAATACTAGCTGTATCCGCTTCGATGGCCATTTAAAATTAACATTATTATTTCTCACCCCCACAAAGATTCTCATCATTAACGCCCCCGCAACTGGTGTAGGGAGTCCAAACACTCATATAAATATTAGCCTATCCATTAAGTACATGTATTTTCTACATGGATACCAAGTTTCAAGTCAATCGGATGCACGGTTCAGTAGTTATAACGGAACATCCGTAAAAACCACTGTAGATTTATATAATAGTACAAATAATGAAAGACAAATCACAAAATAATGACAATTAAAATTGTGTAAATTAATTAGGTAGAACTATTTTACTTCATGACGTCACAAGACTATTCTTGTAATTAACCTAAATTATTGTTATTATCTAAAACAATAATTAGCATAAACTCGTGAGAACAAGCTATTAAACTCATATTTTTCCGGACATTAATTTAATAAAAAAAACCTATCAGTAGCTTTCGGGCTAATCCGCGCATTTGTTTTCCTTAATTTAAACATTGGGGCCACAATTATCTATACTAATATTATAAAGAGGAAAGATTTGTTTGTTTGTTTGTTTCGAATAGGCTCCGAAACTACTGGACCGATTTGAAAAATTCTTTTTCCATTAGAAGCCGACATTGCCCCTGATGAACATAGGCTACTTTTTTATTTTATTTTTTTAATTTTTTTTTTTTGTTTCATGTGTGTTTTAATGTTTCCGAAGCGAAGCGAGGGCGGGTCGCTAGTCATACATAAATATGTGAATATACATATTTGTAGCTATAGTTACCGAGTTACCTCAATGCCGCCTCAACTCTTGAGACGTGATGCCGTAACCTCAATTACATATCGAACCCAAAAGCAATAGACGGTTCGCGCGTAAACAATATATGCATATAAACTTTCACCTTAATATAGGGCAATGGCTAAATACATCAATATGTAAAAGCCAAAAAGAAGGGAAAAATATAGGGCAGAGATGCGAATGTTAAGAGAGATGTGTGGAGTGACAAGAATGGACAAGATAAAGAATGAGTATATCAGAGGAAGTGTGAAAGTAGCCCCGCCCCGGTAATCAACAAATTAAAGAGCGGACGGTTAGCCAGGTATGAACATGTGATGCGTAGAGAGAAGATGCATGTGACTAGGAGATGTATGGAAAGGGTAGTGCAAGGTAGAGGGGGAAGAGGTCGACCATAGAAGACATGGATGGAGTGTGTGAATGACGATATGAGAGAGAGAGGAGTGACTGTTAAGATGACGGCCGATAGAAGAGAATGGAAGAGAAAAATTAGCTGTGCCGACCCCACCTAGTGGGATAAGCTCGAGACAAAGAAGATGATACCGTATTCGTACCAAGACATCAGAATCGCGAAGAAGTACACTTTAGTGATAAATAGTGTTGCAATGTATTAGGTAGCAGAAAATACAGTTTATCTATTTCGGTAAAACGGCACGACACGAGAACCCTCTCATCGTGGCCGCCGGTAACTACATTCCCAATCCTGCGGACAGAATGGAAAGCAGTTGACGTCGCTCAAACGTACCTCGACGTACCTCAAGCACTTGCAAGTCACTTGCGACGAAGGGCTCGACAAGTAAATTAACCTACAGTCACAGCCCACTGAGTTTCTCGCCGGATCATATCAGAGGGTCGCGTTTCCGATCCGGTGCTAGATTGTGAGAAGCACGGCTCTTGGGTTCGCGCTAGCAACGTCATCAGGTTTGAGCCTACTATCACCTACTAGTTAAAGTTACGCTGAAATAGCCCCTCAAGGCTATCAGCTTAGGTAGGATAAAAAAATACTGCTTACTCTTTGTCAACGGTTGTTATAATAAAAATTGCGCACTTCGTCCATCCAAAAATAATTGTATTATTACACGAACGAATGCTTCGAATTACATAAACACAAAGGTCGTGGCCTAAAGCATTAGATCGACATCTCGATGTACATCCTATATTTTGTAACACGCGAATTGTTACACTTTAATGCAATCTAATATAACATATCGAAGAGGGGAAAGGCCATTTGGTATAAGCGACATATTTGCAACTTTACAGTGTGCCATTTAAAGTTTAACTGGCGGTAGGACGTTTTGTGAGTCCGCACGGGTATCACCGCCCTGCCTGTATCTGCCGTGAAGCGGTAACGCGTTTCGGTTTGAAGGGTGGGGCAGCCGTTGTAACTATACTGGAGACCTTAGAACTTATATTTCAAGGTGGGTGGCGCATTTACGTCGTAGATGTCTATGGGCTCCAGTAACCATCTCACACCAGGTGAGCTGTGAGCTCGTCCACCCATCTAAGCAATGAAAAAAAAGTTTAAAATTTGGTAAAAATAACGTAACAAAAAAATTGTTCTTTAGCTATTTGAATGGGGGTAAACTTAATTGAAGTTCAATTAAAACATCAAAGGTTGATGCTAATAAAAAATAAAACGGACCTTCAATTACCAAGATTAATGTCACTTATTAAGCGAAATTTCGCTCGATATATAGACACCAAAACTACGTGAATGCTTAGTAAATAAATTTTATGCTGAGACCTAAATACAAAAAATATATTTTTGATATCTCTTTCATCACTATGCTCTCCTGGTATTTTGTGTTCTACATTATACAGTAATTTAGCTGTGCCCGTAGCCTTGCTGATGTCCGCGGTGACTTTTTTATTTATTGCCCTTGTTGGCAGACGAGCATACGGCCCACGCGATGGTGAGTGGTTACCGTCGCCCATGGACGTCAGCAATGTCAGAGGCAGAGCCGAGTCGCTACCTACCGTTAACCCTTAGAAGGGCCGTATACTTATCCCTAAATTATCAATATATTTCTAACGTTTGATGGAATTTATAGCAAATTTGGCTATATTAGAAATGTGATAAAATAGAAAATTCCATTAAATCTCCTTTTAGGCCTAATTCACATGATTTAAATGCATTTTCTGTAGATACTTTTGGCTACAGAGAAATAGTCAGGGAAATCCAAGCAAATTATACTGAGATTACTTACACAGCACAAATTACATTTGAAAATATTCATAAGAAGACATGATTGACTAGTAAGATGGATCGTGCGTCGAGTAATCAAAAATCTTTGTGATTGTGCTCTGTGTTATTTGAAACAACAATTTCTTCTATTACATAACCCATTCAACCTAAAAACATCAAGAACTTACATTCTTTTATCAACTTCAACAACATTTGAAAAAAAAAAAGAATTTTGGAAATCAAATGTCTCTTAGTTTATGTTTTCCTGGTACCAAATAACCAAAAATTGATTTAATTTTCAATTTTTTTTTTTTTTTTTTTTTATTGCTTAGATGGGTGGAAGAGCTCACAGCCCACATGACGTTAAGTGGTTACTGGAGCCCATAGACATCTACAACGTAGACGCGCCACCCACCTTGTGAGATACAAGTTCTAAAGTCTCAGTATAGTTACAACGGCTACCCCACCCTTCAAACCGAAACACATTACTGCTTCACGGCAGAAATAAGCAGGGCGGTGGTACCTATCCGCGCGGACTCACAAGAGGTCCTACCACCAGTAAAAATTCATTAAGTCAAGGAAAACAACAAGGAGGAGACAAGTTAACGTACCAATTGATGTTAAGCTCTCACTTGAATCCACAGATACAACAAAGTGAATGTCCACCTTGAGACATTTAGTCTCAAAGCGTTGATGCGACGCTTATTAATAAAAAGGAAAATTTCAATACATTAATGATGTTATTTGAAGTATTCACATGTAGTTAAAATTCATTAAGATGTTCAAAAGACAATTTAAATCTAGGTCAGTATTAAATTTGACAATATTACCTAATGATCTTTAGAAATTCGTAAAAATACTATATAATATTATCGCGTATTTAACATAACTGGTATTCGTGGAATATGGAATCGCATAGGTATTATGAAATTTTTATTAACATTATTAAAATATACTGTTTATGTAATATTGCTAAAAACAATATTAGGAGTGATAAAATCGGGTAAAAAGCTATTATTAAATAATATTTTTAACATTGTTTTGATGGTTCATGTTTTGCATATTTATGTCTGTTTGTAGAAAATCTCTATGCGTTTTATTTCGATCATAAAACAAAGATTCTGGTATAAATTAAGACAGTACTTTGATTGACTCCGTAATTACGAGTAGTTGTATATTTATTTGCTGTCAATAAATACTACGAATATTTAAGCAATAATAATATTACTTTAGTGTTAATCAAAAACCTAAAATTTGCCAAAGTTTATTTTATAAATCTCTATATATAAAAATTAATTGCTGTTCGTTAGTCTCGCTAAAACTCGAGAACGGCTGGACCGATTTGGCTAATTTTGGTCTTGAATTATTTGTGGAAGTTCAGGGAATGTTTAAAAGGAAGATAAATATGAAAATGCTCGGAATTAAATAAAAATAACAATTTTGTTTTTCCTTTTATGTGTCCCCCGTCGGACGGATTCCTTATGTTTGTTTTAAGTTTATTTTATACAATAGTTTAGGTCTTTTATTTATCGATTGAGGCACTAAGAAGTCTGCCGGGTCAGCTAGTTAAAAATAAATTTTTTTTATTTTTTTTATCTAATACATACTATTATTTACAACAATGCGCATTCGAATGTCTTCGGCCATTATATATTGATACTTTGTGGCATTGTAATATTAACATGTGATAGGTCATGCCAGATTAATTCTAGAAGCCAGTTTCGATAATTTAATGTAAACACTAAATTAAAATTCATAAGACTGCATTTTTATAGCTGTGCAAAGCCTCTCACTGTCTATTTGGCTTTATGGAGCTACTGCAGTCCATGGTCACCACAATCTACTTAGAGACCACCTTCCAAAATGATGTGGAAATCTTAATTTTTTTTTTATTTTTTTTTTATTGCTTAGATGGATGGACGAGCTCACAGCCCACCTGGTGTTAAGTGGTTACTGGAGCCCATAGACATCTACAACGTAAATGCGCCACCCACCTCGAGATATAAGTTCTAAGGTCTCAGTATAGTTACAACGGCTACCCCACTCTTCGAACCGAAACGCATTACTGCTTCACGGCGGAAATAGGCGGGGTGGTGGTACCTACCCGCGCGGACTCACAAGAGGTCCTACCACCAGTTGTTAATTGTAATGTATAAAAGTTTCCCCACCCCAAAACCTAGAGAGCACGGTCGCTTTTCAGAAATAGGTAGAGCAGTGGCACCCACCCTAACAACAATACAATTCCCACAGACACAACCCACTGAGTTTCTCGCCGAATCTCCTCAGTGGATTGCGATTCCGATGCGATGGTAGATTCAGTGAAGCACTGCTCTTGCTAGGGCTAGTGTTAGCAAATCCTCTCAGGTTAAAAGAAGAAAGTCCGTGAGCTTATCTACCGCGCGTAGTTGGAATGTCGCCTTAGGCTAACTATAACTGTAACTATACTTGAGACCTTAGAACTTGTATCTCAAGATGGGTGGCGCATTGACGTTGTGGATGTCTATGGGCTCCAGTAACCACTTAACACCAGGTGGGCTGTGAGCTCGTCCACCCATCTAAGCAATAAAAAAAAAAGGCTATCAACGATTAGGTAGGACAAAAACATCAATCATTTCCAGTAGCGTATCGAATATAACTAATAAACAAACTAATAAAATTTAAAACATAACTTTGAATTGGAATATTAATTCTTTTTTCACTATCGATAACGCACGCGAGCTTTTCAATCGTGATTAAGTTCGTTTGCAGTGAAAACGAAAGCTGTCGAGTCGGCGGGTTAAAGGTTATCGAAAGCGAAAAGCTGCAAGGTTAGGCCTCAGGAAGGTCTACGCTAGAATCTCGGCTGACTTATAAGTTCATACGAGTTAGTGAAACTTTCGATTCGGAGCTTTCTGTTCCCGTGACAGCTTTATAAATAGACTAACTCGGATTATTTAACATTAAGCGGCTTAACATATTCATGGTACTGGTGGTGGGACCTCTTGTGAGTCCGCGCGGGTAGGTACCACCACCCCGCCTATTTCTGTCGTGAAGCAGTATTGCGTTTCGGTTTGAAGGGTGGGGCAACCGTTATAACTATACTGAGATCTTAGAACTTATATCTCAAGGTGTGTGGCGTGTTAACGTTGTAAATGTCTATGGGCTCCAGTAACCACTTAACACCAGGTGGGCTGTGAGCTCGTCCAAACACCTAAGCAATAAAAAAAAACATGTTCTAATATCCGAAGGTTCGAATCTGATTTTAAAGTATGTTTATAAGCTCCCGAAAACCAAAAAAAATACCAATTATCCATATTTTAAAATTGCACATCAACCCTAAACTAGAGATAATTCAATAATGCTAAAAATACTCTATCCTGGGCAATTAACTTTTTTTCTCATACACCGATAGAAGATCCCAACCATGTCAAATAACATGTCAAGTCTCCGTCATATACTATACTCCTATCCTTTAAAATACTCCAGGAAAAGAGAAAAGTTTCTCCTAGCAAATACCAAGATGATGGCATGAAACCAGTTTAAGCCATGTAATGCGTTACGACTTGAAGAGTTGGGCAGCCGTTGTATAACATTGAAACTTAGAACTCATGCCTCAAGGTGGATAGAGGCATTTACGTTGTTGATGTCTATGGGCTTCCGTGAACACTTAGCATCAGGTGGGCCTTGAGCTCGTTCACCCATCTTAGGAATTAAAAGAAGACTTGAAAAGCTGTCAGTACCGTCATCTTCAGTCGTAATACCGAAAAATATATCAAAAAGACGGTAAATAGATATTTGTCTGCTCTTCAAACCCTACTGATTGTGTTCGAAAAAGAAACTAACCAAAACTAAAAATCGTGGCAAGAACCCGTCAAAAAATAGCACTCAACATGCATTGTTAGTTATGCAAATTATAACAAAAGGTTAGGTCGAGCACGGATGTTAAAGTAATACAAGCTCTAGTGGACATAAAGGAGTGACAAATCGTTTGCCTGTTTACATTGTATCATCTGACAGATGACAGTTATGTAATGACATCGGATATGTCAAAAGTGACATAATATCTAAATGCATAGAGATAAAGATTGATTTAGGACGAGGGAAACAAAGATATGAAGGAAACAAGGACTTAGTGGATTAGTCCATCTGAGGGGCCCGGGTCCCTCTAGGCGAACTTCGGGTAGTCCGTCGACCGGTTCGGTAATTGGTCATCAGTTATCGCGGCATTCCATCTGGGTTTTTGTTTTTGGTGTAAATGGCTAAACGGATTGATGGTACTCGATACGTGGTCACCTAAAGACGTGAACGCCTCAATTGTATTTTTTTTTATTGCTTAGATGGGTGGACGAGCTCACAGCCCACCTGGTGCTAAGTGGTTACTGGAGCATGGGCTCTATGGAGATATCTACAACGTAAATGCGCCCCCCAACTTGAGATATAAGTTCTAAGATCTCAAGTATAGTTACAACGGCTGCTCCACCCTTCAAACCGAAACGCATTACTGCTTCACAGCAGAAATAGGCGGGGTGGTGGTACCACCCGCGCGGACTCACAAGTGGTCCTACCACCAGTAAAACCTAAAACTTTTCAAACTGGGCCAAATTATTACTTCTCGACAAAAATACACCGCACGGCAACATCTAGAGCCATTTAAAAAGACTTTGTAAATAATTATAAAAAAACATTACATTAAAAAGCCACCGGCTACACCACTGGTACGAACAAAAAGAAATCTACATCATTATGTACATTCACCCGAAAACGCGTGATCATCTCCGGTACAGCCGGTACGATTCTCTTAGATCCATCCGCGCGTACCAGCAAATCGTTACTCGTAATAACACAAAAATGACATCAAATAATGAATATGAACTGCAATGACGGCGCGGATCTCTCGCTGCGCCCGCGTAAGTTTAACTAGACGACCTTTCACCCTCGGAACTGACACATTCACATGATATAACACTTGCGAAATGTTGTTATTAATAAAAAAAAATACACGATAATAAACCAGCCTTTAGGTTAAGGTAGTTTTGACGTTAATTTTGATTTTTTGTTTTATTATTATAATTATGATTGCTTTTGTTTTATTCCGAAATTCTAGTTGTTGTTTTTATTTAATTCTGGTAATACTATATGAAATGTTAACGAATTTATTATGGATGCAAAATCTGAATAAAATAAGGTTCGGGCTTTACGCTAGGAGGTTTTTTAATCGATAAGCTTTTCAGGAAGACGCTGCCGAAGCTGTCAATTGGTCGCCATCATGAGTAACGGATGGCACTGATGATGAGAGGTTTTACGTAACATTATTGCGCTACATTCAGATGGGCGAGTGTTTGGTGAAACAGCACGAATCGATACTACATTTCGGCGTATGGTATTAACTAGGCTGTTCGCAGGTCATAGATAAAATAAAAACTACTTTGACGTTTCGATCCCGCGTTTTTTACTGTCATTACATTATTTCTGACGTTTCGGATACACTATAGTTTTTTTTTTTTAATTGCTCTAGCAGGCAGACGGTCGTACGGCCCGCCTGATGGTGAGTGGTTACCGTCGCCCATGCAGTTCAGCAATGCCAGAGGCATAGCCAAGCCGCAGCCTACCGTTAAGCACACTCCACAAGCCTCGTTTGAAGAAGGACATGTCATAGCGCTCGGGAAACATCGCGGAGTTTTCACCAAACATTCCAAACCCGGTTTTCGCGGTTACGGACGATTAAGATTGTTATATGTCGATATTTTAATATTGTGTTAACTACCGTCTATTTTCCTATTAAAAAACCGGAGTGTAGTAAGTAACCCTACAAGAGCCAAACGCTCTAATCTGGATATGTGAGATATCCTTAAATGCCAAAGTGCACGTCGTAATGCCCAGCAGCTCAGACAGCATAGCTTTTTTTGATCATACCAGCAAATCATACTATCATTTGTTTCTTTCATAATAATTGCCTCATTAATTTAAAAAAAATAATGTCCCGCTGGTCGAAAATTATACATAACTTTATTTTTCTTTATATTGGGCTATTCCTACTACGCACGGCGGAATTGAGTGCTTCCTCCTTTTTTGAATTTGGTTAAAAAAAAAGAAAATTCCAAAATTTCTTATTACTTATAATTGGTTTTGAGAATTATACTATTTCAGGCTACCTATGTTTTTTTATAAAATATTTCTTGTTTTGCTTAGTCGTTGGCTGGTAGGAATAGATTTGCGCCTTTGTAAGAGTTATTAGGTTTGCATTATTTTTAATGTTCCATTAACTACACTATACTGACATTGATTCGTATGCTAATATTCGAATTAAATTCTACCGGCATTTACTTATATATTTTTTCTTTCTTAAAATAAGTTTATTTATTTATTTAATAGTTACCAAACCCGAGCTATCATTCACAGATCTATTTAATAAAAAAAAGTAAAACTCACCGTTTATATCTTTGAAATAAAAGACGTGCCTAGGCTCCGAAGAAAGCTAAAAAAAATATATAAAAAATAATAATTAAAGATCCTAATACACAGCACTACACTTTTCCTTTGCCGAAAAAAAAACTCACTTTCCGTAAAAAAAATTGACAAGTCAGATGTCAGTAATATTGACAGGCAACGTTCGTGTGTGAATGAGCGAATGTGAACCATACACCACGCTTTTAACCTCTGTGCCTTAATACAGCCAGCATAACAAGAGCTGCATTTAAAAACTTTCACTTAAGAATACAAGACCAAGTAGTTTTGGGTATTATCTTGCAAAACATCCAATGTAATATGCGCCGTGTTCATTATGATCTAAAGTTGAGGAGCCGGTTCAATATTGTTTGGTCCAACGGATTAGGGGATAGCTGACATATTAATGAATATTCGACAATTAGAACGATTTTCTTACGCAAATTAACACAATGGTTGAGACGTCTTTGAGATTGAGGCTAAATTAACGCGTTTGTTAACTTTACAAGTTAATTTATTGAGGTAAATAAAGTGTAGAGGCAACCTTGTCTAGTTAATGAATTATCTTTAGGCTTAATAACGTGCAACTTAATCGAAAAATTCGAGCTTTTTAAGGAGTCATTTAGATTCGAAATTCGATTCGGAAATCGATTTTTTTTTATTGCCCTTCTAGGCAGACGAGCATACGGCCCACCTGATGGTGAGTGGTTACCGTCGCCCATGGACTTCAGCAATACCAGGGGCAGAGCCAAGCCGTTACCTACCGCGAAGAGATTTGAGATCAGTTAAATAAAACACAATTAATAATTCTTTATTTCAATGCTAAAATTGGTTCTGGTCAAGAAAATTATAATTTTTAATACGCTTTTTCTTACCATGACTTCGATCTATATGTGTAACGGAATCTTTGAACATATTTTTCACCGAAGATGTCCGATTAACCCTTTGACTGCCATGTAGGTCACTGGTACCCTACGTGGTGCACTGAAGAATTTATGTCGATTTCTGTTAGTGAGCACCGGAATTGCCTAACTTTGTCTTTTTTGTTTTTAATGTATGTATCTTAGTATCTTCGAATTCGTCTTTCCTAGAGTCTACTAGATATTCCGGCGCCTTTGTAAGAAGATCGAAGGCAGAAATCGACATAATTACTTTAGTGCCCCACGCAGGGCACCGCTGACCTACACGGCAGTCAACGTGTTAACTTGCAAATTTTCACACACATCAAGGACCGTTGACAGTACAATAATTTTATTAATTTTTAATAATTTTATTATTTTCGCCCCAATATCCTGAGAGCAAGATCAATGGGATACAAAAACATTTTTTTTTTTTAATTTCGCTTATTATTCAAACCTTTTTTTTTATTGCTTAGATGAATGGATGAGCTTACGGCTCACCTAATGTTAAGTGGTATCTGGAGCCCATAGGCATTTACAACGTAAATTCAGCCTTGAGACAAAGCTCTAACATGTACAACAGCTTCCCCACCCTTCAGATCGAAAAACATTACTGCTTCACGGCAAAAATAAGCGGGGTGGTGATACCTACCCGTGCGGATTCACAAGACGTCCTACCACCAGTAATTACGCAATTTATAATTTTACGGGTTTAATGTTTCTAGCACTCAAACTCCGTTAAAAGGGTAAAGAAATATGCTCGACCAACTTTAAGGTTTAGACAGGTTCCTCCTACATCTCAAATTTCTTTTTTTTTCCTACCTGTGCTGATAGCCTTGAGAGGCTACATCAGCTTCACCATAACGTTTAGGTGAGCTCGCGGGACTCAAACCGGAGGCTAACACTGGCCCTAGCGAGAGCAGTGCTTTTTTTTTTCTTAGATGGGTGGACGCGCTCACAGCCCACCTGGTGTTAAGTGGTTACTGGAGCCCATAGACATTTACAGCGTAAATGCGCCACCCACCTTGAGATATAAGTTCTAAGGTCTCAGTATAGTTACAACGGCTGCCCCACCCTTCAAACCGAAACGCATTACTGCTTCACGGCAGAAATAGGCAGGGCGGTGGTACCTATCCGCGCAGACTCACAAGTGGTCCTCCACCAGTAATTACGCAAATTATAATTTTGCGGGTTTGATTTTTATTACACGATGCTATTCCTTCACCGTGGAAGTCAATCGTGAACATTTGTTGAGTACGTATTTCATTAGAAAAATTGGTACCCGCCTGCGGGATTCGAACACGCATCGCTTCAACACGAATGCACCGGACGTCTTATCCTTTAGGCCACGACCACTTCGAACTTTGTGCTTCGCAGAATCTACCACCGGATCGGAAACGCGACCCACTGAGAAGATCCGGCGAGAAACTCAGTGGGCTGTGTCTGTGGGCACATCTCCAAAGTGTTCAGTGAACTCCTTGAACTGGCCCTGGTGAAATGAAAAGACGTCCCAGCAATCAGACATACTTCGATAAAAATACTTCTGAAACTATGAGCAAACTAGCCGTACTCGCCCGCTCTGCTGGGCATTTAAAATTAACATTATTATTTATTGTCATTCTTATAAGAGATTCCAACACTCATATAAATATTAGCCTATCCATTAAGTACATGTATTTTCTACATGGATACCAAGTTTCAAGTCAATCGGATGCATGGTTCAGTATTTATAACGGAACATCCGTAAAAACCACTGTAGATTTATATATTAGTACAGATGAAATGCAAATGAATGATTCTACGTTGATTATTGTCTGCCATTAACACATTTATTGTACCTGGGGTTTTTTATGGCCCTCGGAAGAAGATGTGTGCCAGATTCAATTGTTCGGAACTAAGGTGCGCGATGACATAATGTTGATGTTAATAAGGTTGTGATGAATCACGTTTTTTGTGGTTAGTATACTGCACTATAATAACCGAATTGTATGGTTATTCATTATCGTTCTTAAGTTTAAGAAAACTATTAAAGAACATCTGTGCAATAAAGTGCTTACTATAAAGTCAATGATTATCTAGAGGATTGCACAAAGTGGGAATGAGTTGCCCGCTCCGGGCATTTCAATATTGCAATAATTGTTACGTTTATAATACTCATTGTAAAAATTAATATTTATAAAAAAATCTAATATTTAAAAAAAAGACATGCCCGCTGAGTTTCTTGCCAGTTCTTCTCAGGACGGAGGCTAGTTTTTACTAGTTTTTTTAATGCCATTGAATTCCTAATTATGGTTTTGACTTTTATTTGTTTATCACATTCTTCTTCTTCTTCTTCTTCGTCGCTTTCTTCATTGCTGAAGGTCGTGTCCCTGAAACTTGACCGTTGCCTGTCTCGTGAGCTGTTTCCATCTCGTCCGGTCCTCAGCTGCTCGAATGGCGGTTGCGACTGGCAACCCAGTTAGAGCGGTTACTTGATCACACCAACGGCTAGGTAATCGGCCGCGTGGTCTCTTTCCTTCTACTTTGCCCGTCACAATCACTTTGTCCAAGTTATCTGACTGTCGCCGGGCAATATGACCGAAGTAGCAGGATGTAATTAATAGCTCAGGGCCAACCCTATATATTATTGGAACCGGAGCTCACAGTAGATTGGAGGCAATCCAGACATCTGTTCGAAATGTATATTTAATTTTTAATTGACATTCCTACCTTTTTTTATTGCTTTGATGTGTGGACGAGCTCACAGCCCACCTGGTGTTAAGTGGTTACTGGAGCCCATAGACATCTACAACGTAAGTGCCGCCACTCACCTTGAGATATAAGTTCTAAGGTCTCAGTATAGTTACAACGGCTGCCCCACCCTTCAAACCGAAACGTATTACTGCTTCACGGCAGAGATAAACAGGGCGGTTGTACCTACCCGTGCGGACTCACAAGAGGTTCTACCACCAGTCTAGGTCCAGGCATCTATAATAACATCTAAGCAATAAAAAAAAAAAATGTAAGTATTTGTGCCTAATCTCTATAAATAAAAATGAATTGCTGTTCGTTAGTCTCGCTAAAACTCGAGAGCGGCTAGACCGATTTGGCTAATTTTGGTCTTGAATTATTCGTGGAAGTCCAGGGAAAGCGTAAAAGGTGAGAAAATATAAAAAAGCTCGGAATTATATAAAAACAAACAATTCTGTTTTTCCTTTGATGTGTTCCCTTGATGTGTCTTTTCTTTATCGATTGAGGCACTACGAAGTCTGCCGGGTCAGCTAGTTGATAATAATATAGTGATTTAGTATTATAATTCGAAGTGTGAAAGGCTATTTGGTTTAAATGACATTTCACTTAATATGCAAAATATATCTTCGTAATTAAAGGTCCGTTTTATTTAGTATTAGTATCAACAATTTAATGTTTTTAATTGAGCTTCAATTAAATTTACCCTATTGAAATAGCTAAAAAAGTTTCTTTTGTTTATAATCTTTTTTCGAAATTTTAAACTTAAGCGGCACACTGTAAAGTTGCAAAAATGTTTACTGGTGGTAGGACCTCTTGTGAGTCCGCGGGGGTGGGTATCATCACCCTGCCTATTACTGCCGTGAATCAGTAAGGCGTTTCGGTTTGAAGGGTGGGGCAGCCGTTGTAACTATACTTGAGACCTTAGAACTTATATCTCAAGGTGGGCAGCGCATTTACGTCGTAGATGTATATGGGCTCCAGTAACCACTTAACACCAGGTGGGCTGTGAGCTCGTTCACTCATCTAAGCAATAAAAAAGAAAAAAGAAATATAGACACTGCAATAAAATTTTCTGAATTTATATATGAAAACGATTGTCTGGAAGAGATTGCTTTTAACTACAAGACCTACACCTGCCTATTGTACAAACTATTCTTGACTGACCGATTTCAATGCTAATTTTTTTTCGATGTGCAATAAACTATTCTCTCTCCCTATCTTTCTCTCTCTCTCTCTCTCTCTCTCTCTCTCTCTGTATCATCTATTTGCTTGCACCTCATTACCGCGGTGATCTTAGTGACTTCCTACATTTAAAGTAATAATTACCAAAAGCATCCGCCTCGTGTCATCAGACAGTCTGGTCAGAGCTTGGAACGCTTACCGTTACGTAACATAATGCAGAATTATGCTAATTACTCCACTCGGACGGTCGAATTATGAATTTTTTAAATATAAAAATCGAGTTAAATGGGTTTTAGTATACTTTAAAGTGACGTAAAAATGCACTGAAGCTAAAACTAATCTCCCTTGGTTTTATTGTTTTCTCTTTCTAATTGAAAGACTCACAATTAGTCCAGAGACCTTGACACTTAACGGAGAGAGAGAGAGAGAGAGAGTAACAATTGCCCGAACCAAAGAAAGAACCTTACAATAAATGTCAAACAAAGGCGCCATGGCAAGCGCGCGGTCCAAATGGGGTAGGTAGGTAGGTACAAACGTAACCATTAAAAGTACCAAGGGAAGTACCACTTAACTACGCTGCACCCACAACCTCCACCATAGATAAAGCAGCTCTGAGCTCAAGGGTAGTTTCTGAGCGAGGACGTCTACCACGAGACCATAATCGCGACCCGCTGAAAAGATAGGGTCAGAACGGTCTTATTCTATGTCGTTTAGGGAACTTTTTTTTTCTTTTTTTTATTGCCTTTGTAGACACACGAGCATACGGCCCACCTGATCGTGAGTGGTTACCGTCGCTCATGGACTTCAGCAATACCAGGGGCAGAGCCAAGCCGCTGCCTACCGCTTAATACTCTCCACAAGCCTCGTTTGAAGAAGGACATGTCGTAGCACTCGGGAAACACCGTGGAGGGGAGCTCATTCCATAGCCGAATGGTACGTGACAAAAAAGACCTCTGGAAACGCACTGTCTATGAACGCAGCGGCTCCGGATAAGTTTAAGAATACACTTTCACACCATGGCTAGAAATCATACGGAATTCTAGTGATCATGCGTGGCTTTATTGCTGCAATTGCTGATGTCCGAATTATTATAAAATAGCGCGAATTATTATAAAAAACCAAAAAAAATTATCTAAAATGTGATATTTTTATCTTTTGGTTTATTTAAATCTATATTTGACAGTCAATATTTACATAATAAAAAAAGTGCAAATCATAGATCCAATAATGAATAAAGTAAAAGAAAAACCAGAAGAGGAAACAGAAAAAGGCATTCTCTATGGCACGATACTTTTTTTTATTGTCCATCTAGGCAGCCGAGCATATGGTGAATGGTTACCATCGCCCATGGACTTCAACAATGCCTGGGGCACAGCCAAGCCGCTGCCTACCGATCGACAGTAGTATTCCTATCGTAGGAATACTACTGTTGATGTGAGCCAATGAGACACGGTGGTCAGTAAAGTTACTAAAATTTCATCACCATCATCTTCATCATCATAGTTGGTTGCTCTTGGCAGAGTAATCGTAGTCATGTGGAGTCCTTGTTATTTAAAGCATTTTTTTCTTACTGGTGGTAGGACATTTTGTAAGTCTGCACGGGTAGGTACCAACCACCCTGTTCATTTTTGCCGTGAAGCAGCAATGCGTTTCGGTTTGAAGGGTGGGGTAGCTATTATAACAATACTGAGAGCTTAGAACTCACATCTCAACGTGGGTGGCGGTATTTACGTTGTAGATGTCTATGGGTTCCAGTGACTACTAAACACCAGGTGGGCTGTAAGCTCGTTCACTCAATAAAGCAAAAAAAAATATGTTCTCCATAGTTCGCGAACTGAAAAGTATATTCGGATGATAATAATAACAATTAAAAAGCAACAAGCTAACGACAGCCCGACAACCCCGAAACTGACAATAGCGTCGCTGTAGTATAATTATCGCTTATATAATACATAATTTTTACTGGTAGTAGGACCTCTTGTGAGTCCGCACGGGTAGGTACCACCACCCCGCCTATTTCTGCCGTGAAGCAGTAATGCGTTTCGGTTTGAAGGGCGGGGCAGCCGTTGTAACTACACTGAGACCTTAGAACTTATATCTCATGGTGTGTGGCGCATTTACGTTGTAGATGTCTATGGGTTCCAGTAACCACTTAACACCAGGTGGGCTGTGAGCTCGTCCACAAATCTAAGCAATAAAAAAAAAATACATTGGTAAGTAACACATAACATGTAGTCCCTACAGCACCATATTTATTGCTTAGGTGAAACTATACAAGTAAGACTTTTGATCTTAGGCCCCATAAGATTCGTTATTCTGTTTTTAAGTCCTGTTCTTGAAATAATGGGTACACTAACATATAACTCATCTAACTATTTACCGCAGAAAGCAAATATAGTGTCTAGATGTAACATCCACGCTAAACACTAAGTCACATATAGGTCTACTGTTTATGTAAATCATTTGAGATAAGGAAATATTTACATATTAGCGGTGAGGACGATCTTATGCAACACAGCACACACGCCGCTTTTATATAATGTATGCAAAATATAATACAAAAATTTTAATGTTGCTTGTTTTGTGTGGTTACAATGAACTTTCTAGAAAAATAATCTAATATGTAATTCAATCGAAAAACACTTTCAATGACAATTGTTATAGCCGTTTTCATTGAAAAGTTACTTAACTCGTGCAGTAGTTCTCAAACCATTCAATACAGTTTTTTTTTTATTAGCCCTAGTAGGCAAACGAGCATACGGCCCACCTGATGGTGAGTGGTTACCGTCGCCCATGGACTTTAGCAATGCCAGGGGCAGAGCCAAGCCGTTGCCTACCGTGCTGCCTGCAGTGATAAAGTCAAGTGCTCATGAGCTTGTGTGGTATCTGTAAGCTCCTGAAATGATATGGTATGAGACTGAAATGCATTTTTTGGCCGAATTTCATTGGGCGGACGAGATACTACTCCTAAATACGTAAAAAAGTGAGCTCCCTTGAACTTTCTTTGAAATTTTTCGGAATAAATGAGACTGCCGAAATAAAATACATCTTCCCGGCTTCCGTGAGAATTTAACAAGATGTCGAGTAGTTTTTGTTATTTATAATATACATATATGCTGATCCTCTAGGTAACCGCTGTCAGACAAAGCTACCTAGTAATTACTTCACGCCACAAATAATTACTATAATACCGGTACCGGTCTTCAAGCACAAAGCTCCGATGACCCAACGGAAAATATTCGAGATGACAATCCATGCAACAGACCTGCAATCAATAATTTCGCAACGACAAATGTTTTTGTGTCTCAACGTCTTTTATTGTGCTGAATAATTATAGTTTACACGTTCAACGAACACCACGTAATAGGTTGTAAAGTGTGACGGTACTAGATGCGAGTGTCGAGTTTATAATTTAAGTACTTGATTGGCGAAGTGTCGCATAACACTTGTCTTTGTCAAGGGCTTTCGGTAACTTTGCTTTTTCGTTTTAAAATTGACGATACGTGGGTAGTTGCAAAAACAATAGAGGAAAGAAGCGGTCACCCCGAAGATTGGAGATGAAGAGGACGTTGACAATTCGTCTTCTCGCATTAAAACTGTGTAATCTCAAAACTTACTAATTTTACAGGAGAGTGTTTTAAAGGTGTAGCATGTGATATTTTTAATATTAATCATCTTTGCAACATTTATTTTTTATTTTTTACCAGTTACATTATCTGTCTTTTAATGGAAGATAAAATTATGTATTAATTTTACATAGGTAAACTAAAAAAAAAAACTAAAACTAAACTACGCTCTTTTGTCGGTTTTTATGAGAAAAATACTGGTGATATCAAATGATTCCGCATATTATTAACTCAATTTCGAATATTTTTGGGAATCGTCCACTTTTATTGCGAAAAGACGAATTGTAGGTACATTACCGATGTTGCGATTGATTGTATGGCTGATAGAGCCGGTGGTCGTACGCAAATTATAATTTACTAGCGGCAGGAGCTCCGGCTTCGCTCGGGTCTTTAACAAAAATTTTAAGGATATTTGACGTTGTTTTATTTTTTTAAATAAAAGAACCCTTATTGCGGCGTAACTATAATAGTGAGACATATGCTGTTGCGATACTTTTTGTAAATAATAATGTGTTCTACAAAGTCGTAGTACATTAATTTATTCTATCCTGAATAGTTTTCGCAGGGCACGCGATGTAAAGAATATTTTAGGTATTTTCTTACACCTTGGGTTACATTATTGGAGTTTTATTAAGAATCCCTAATTTTTTTCAAAAAAGGTTATAGCCTATGTCACTCGGGAATAGTGTAACTTCCAAACAGTGGAAGAATTTTTCATATCGGTTCAGTAGTTTTGGAGTTTATTCAATACAAACAAACAAACAAATCTTTCCTCTTTATAATATTAGTATAGATTTTCAGCTTCTTTATTGAGCGATCTAATTCTTTCATCGTATTAAAAAATATGCTTAATTTCAAACCTGCCTTATTTGAACACCGGCACAGCCGCATAGATATGAGTATACCACGCGTCTTATACTTTAGACCACGATTACATTACCATAGGATTTCTAATATGTCGCTGCCATATTCATTTATTTTGTATTTATCTTAAGTTAACTATAAGAACAATAAAAATCTTTAAAAATGAATATTCATTACAAAAAACTGCGATTTAGAATTTTTATTCTAAGGTGATTTTTATACCTACTTGTGACGCTGTCATACCCGATCCTGTAGACCGAATGGTAAACAGTCGACGTCGCCCAAAACACGTCATTACGGATCCTCCCGATCCATTAACGGTGCTTTTAGGTACCTCAAGCACCGGTCGCCGTCCTCGTCGAACCCGTCGCTTGCGACGAAGGGCTCGACGAGCGAATTAACCCATAGACATAGCCCACTGAGTTTTTCGCCGGATCTTCTCAGTGGGTCGAGCTTCCGATTCGGTGGTAGATTCTGCGAAGCACTGCTCTTGCTAGGGTCAGTATTAGCATCACTCCGGTTTGAGCCCCGTGAGCTCACCTACAAGTTAGGTTACGCTGACGTAGCCTCTCAAGGCTATCAGCTTAGGTAGATTTTTTTTTAAATCATGTAGAGCCCGTGAGAGCCTATTCCCTTACCAGCTGTTAAGTACGAAATCAACATTAGCAGGCTACCCAGCAGGCTACCCGCTATCATGGCGTTTGCAAAAGCGCTGCAATATCGCAAACGCTGTGTAATGAAAATTCGTAGTAAGAACTTGTTACTGTTCATAATGTAGATAGCCGCGAAAGTTTGATTACTTAAAGATAGTACGGTCTCGTGTTTGAATTGTAAGGTAATGCATTCATTTCTTTGTTGAAGTATGCCCCTTCTATTTATTAAGCCGTTGCTATAATGTAATGTTATGTTGCGAGGAAGAAGGTTGACAATCTCGAAGAACTATTCATCACCGGTAAAGTGGCAGGAAATAGGCCAAGTGAGCGTAGGCCTATGCGCTGGGATCAAATTAAGACGACATTGGACTCCAGCATCGATGCCGCTATCCACTGCGCGGAGGACAGCAATGAATGGAGTTTGAAGGCTTTTTTTTTATTGATTAGATGGGTGCACGACCTCACAGCCCACCTGGTGTTAAGTGGTTACTGGATCCCCTAGACATCTACAACATAAATGCGCCACACACCTTGAGATATAAGTTCTAAGGTCTCAGTGTAGTTACAACGGCTGCCCCACCTACAAACCGAAACGCATTACTGCTTGGTGGTGGTACCTACCTGTGCGGACTCATAAGAGGTCTTACCACCAGTCGGGCAGCCTTACACAGTTCCGACTCCAATGCCATGTCTCAAAACGAGTGGTGGCTTGTTCTGATCTATAAGGGTCACGGGAGCCACTAACACCAGTCAATCCGTCCGCTCGTCCACCAAAGCAATCTCGTTTTTCTCCACCTTATCCCACTAGGTGGGGTCGGCACAGCTAATTTTTCTCTTCCATTCTCTTCTATCAGTTGTCATCTCAACACTCACTCTTCTCTCTCTCTCATATCGTCATTCACACACTCCATCCATGTCTTCTTCGGTCGACCTCTTCCCCCTCTACCTTGCACTACCATTTCCATACATCTCCTCTCCATACATCTCCACCAAAGCAATGCAATAAATTAATTAAATCGAATTCAAACGCACACATCGGTGATTAATTCAAAATTTAAATTTACGATGTCAAAAATAATTAGTCAGTGTCAAGAAAAAAAAAATGTTTACACATACATAATTAGTTAAATGATTACTTTGAATTTTTGTTTTGATAAATCTCAATGCGATCGCTTGCGTAATTAGTAAACAGTGGTCGTGAGTTTTAATGTTATTATCGTGCAATTATTCCGTTGATCTTAATGTTGTCGTGGCCTAAAAGTATAAGGTAAGGCTTACTCGTTTAATATTACAACGCGACTATGTCTTTAATCAGTATTTGATACTGATCAAAGACATACTGGCCGTATTGGCCAGCACATGATCCCAAACGATTTCCTTGGGCAATAAATAAATAAAAATGTTTCCAGAGATTGCTCTTGCCACGCTCGGGTTATGTTACGAACTCAACAGGGTTAGGCTGGTCACTGTCTATCCTTTCAATTGTCTATCCTCAAACGAGGTTGCGGCGGATACTCATTGGTAAGCAGCGCTGTGGCTGTACGCCTAGCGTAGCCGACGTCCATAAGCGACGGTAACCGTTCACCATCAAATGGGCCGTATACTCGTTTGCTTATAAGGGCAATAAAAACATCTGCAGAAAAGTAGTTTTTACGGGTGGTAGGACCTCTTGTGAGTCCGCACGGGTAGGTACCACCACGCCGCCTATTTCTGCCGTGAAGCAGTAATGCATTTCGGTTTGAAGGGTGGGGCAGCCGTTGTAACTAACTGTACGGAGACCTTAAAACATATATCTCAAGGTGTGCGGCGCATTTACGTTGTAGATGTCTATGGGCTCCAGTAATCACTTAACACCAGGTGGGCTGTGAACTCGTCCACCCATCTAAGTAATAAAAAAAAAGTAGAGAGACGCTGTATGACAATTGAAACTTCGACCGGTATCTCCAATAGAGTGGCCAGATTTACGTGATAATGTCGATGGGCTCCTGTCACACTCATCATCGGATGGCCCGAGCTCTGGGCTACTCATTTACTGGATTAAGCCAAGAAAATTTCCATCAGCAGTGTGTATGTAGTAGCATGGGTTTTTGTTAAATATGAAAATCATTTTAGCTCGCAAGGATCACTGTGGCTTATTAATCTTTAACCATATTTCCATATCGTTATTGATTGCAGAATTCCATTTAATTAGCCGAACCAAACACGTAAAAATTAAGAACGTGTATAAATACAATTATTTGTAAAATATTTCGTAAACGACAAACGACAATCAATTAATTTACGTAAGAATTTTATAAATTTCTGTCTCTCTTGAATCTCTTACTAAGGGCGTTTAGATAAATGTCACCATATGTACACAGTTCAAAGAGGTTCAGAAGTTCAATTGAGGGTTTGCGAGCGATTTAAGCACAAACACGTGTTCATCATAGTTACAAATTGAATTTATTTTTAGCTGCTTCTTCAGTCTGGTAATGCTTGAATATCCACATCCTCGGTGCTGATTCAAGGTTGGAAATCCGTTAAGGATAATTGGTGTTTTCGGTTTGGGTGCTTCCATTTCTTTTTTTTCTTTTGTGTTTCCAATACTTCCATAACACAGGAGATAATTCTGTCTTAGGCTGTGTAATATACTTTTTTTCTTTTTAAGTTATCGTTCGAGATTTTTTAGTCCGGCTCCAAACATAATATATGTATTTGGTCGCGAATTTCCTACGGACGGATCCGTGGGCGCCTTATCTACCTTCTAGTGAAGGTGTCAACCGAGCAAAGATAGTACCTTCACCGAATTAAAGACGAGCCGACTAGATTATCATCAATGTATTTGCCACGATGGTACAGTAGAGCACACGTCCGCAGTTTTCCCTGATGGGACGTCCAGCGCTGTGTCCTTGCTGCGAAATTGGGTACATGTGACTTAAGCTTTGGTATGTACCAGATGAAGCTCTACTTTATGCAAAATAGTGAAGATCATTTTCTAAAAACGTGCTACCGGTTTCCAAAGATAAAGAGAGAAAGAGATAACTTTTCTTTCTTTGCTGTGACACGCCGCCGTAGAGCGGAGGATGACTGATTAATGCTTTTTTTATTTTTTATGTTTATTGCTTAGATGGGTGGACGAGCTCACAGCCTATCTGATGTTAATTGGTTACTGGAGCCCATAGACATCTACAACGTAAATGCCGCCACCCGCCTTGAGACATGAGTTGTAAGGTCTCCCTTTTAACAGTACAACGGCTGCCCCACCCTTCCAACAGAAACTCATTACTGCTTCACGACAGAAATAGGCGGGGTGGTGGTAGCTACCCGTGCGGACTCACAAGAAGTCCTGCCATCAGTGAAAACCAGTGGCTTAAACCTAATCATAAAACTGTGAAGAGTCGGGTTTAACAAAAAAAATATCAGACGTTATGAAATTCAGATGGCTACAACCGGACGGGTAAAAACTAGGTTCAAACGAAGCTTGCTCTTCCGCCGCTGAGCGGCTCTGAAACGCTATCTACAGCGGCTTGGCTCTGCTCCTGGCATTGCTGACATCCATGAGCGACAGTAACCACTCACCATCAGGTGGCCCGTAAGCTTGTCTCTCAGCAAAGGCAATAAAAAAAAACCTATTTTACATTTCAATTCAGACTTGACCGTCTACTTTTGATGAACTGTGTGAATTGTGGTCGTTGGGCAATACGGTCGGTAACAGACTGGGTCGAGGGCGGATGCACCCGTGACTTGACCTCTGCTTTAAGAAGCCAGTACTGACGACAGGAAAAACACAACGCAGCAATAAAAGTCATTTGTTATTGAATAGAGCCTGCAGTTTACTTGAGATTTAGTGCAAAATGTTTTAATGAACTTCATGTTTTTTCCTGCCTATGTTGATAGCCTTGAGAGGCCTATATACACATTTAAATGTATATAAGAATATTCGTCAGTCTTTGGTACCCATAACACAGGGAGCCCTAAATTGGACCCGGATGACCATGCATGATTTGTTCCCAGTTATTTCTTTATTACAGGATGTCAGTTTACCCAATTAAAAAACAACCAAAATAATATAGAAATAAATATGGCTGTTGGACGTGTTTATTTATTTAATAATCGATTTTATAGAATCGTCCGTGTATCTTGCACATGATGCAACAATCAGATTTCAATACATTCACAAAAATAAAACAAGTCAAAATTAGCAAATACGTTTTGTGAAAAAATCTTGTTTTTTGTAATCAGTGCTAATATTTATGTGCTATTTTCTTAAAATAGATTTTTGACTTAGTAGTGGAATACAAAAAATATGTTTATATGTTGTCGCCGGATAAAAAACGTTGGGCCCTTCACGAATAGTGACATTATCTATGATAGTGACTAGTTTAGTATCAGTCAGTGATACATCAGACTATATAGGGTAAACTATGCGATAATTGCCATTACAGCGTCCTGGTATAACTGGTAGGTTTTTTATACATATTGCTTAGATGGGTGGACGAGCTCACAGCCCACCTGGTTACCGGAGCCCATAGACATTTACAACGTAAATGCGCCACCCACCTTGAGATATAAGTTCTAAGACCTCAGTATAGTTACAACGGCTGCCCCGCCCTTCAAAGCGAAACGCATTACTGCTTCACGGCAGAAATAGGCGGAGTGGTGGTATCTACCCATGCGGACTCACAAGAGGTCATACCACCAGTAAAAGGTAGTAGGTAATAAGTGCCTACCTATTCTGATAGCCTTCAAAGGCTATATCAGCTTTATCCTAGCGTGTAGGTGAGCTCTCGGGGCTCAAACCGGAAGTGTTGCTAACCCTGGCCTTAGCAAGAGCAGTGCTTCGCAGAATCTACCACCGGATCGGAATCGCGACCCACTGAGAAGATCCGGCGAGAAACTTAGTGGGCTGTCTTTTTTTTTTTTTATTGCCTTTGTAGTCAGACGAGCATACGGCCCACCTGATGGTAAGTGTCTGTGGGTTAGTTAGTAAGCTCGCTCGAACTCTTCATCCTAATCGACGAGTTAGATGAAGAGGGTGACGTGAAAAGTAGTAGCCGAGCTTTTGTAGCAAATCAATAATGCGATCTGCGAAATAATATAAAAAATTTAAGACATATACATCAATCTTTATATCAAACAGCCAATGCTATCATCTATAATGGTCATGCTATAATTATTAATCCTCTAAATTTATCCTGATAAGTTCAGATGAAACCTAAAAGGTGTCTTGAAGAAAAGAGGCTACAACGTTCAATTTGCCTTCGCAAATAAGAACAAATGTTTTCGGCTTTAACTAAAAAAAAAAGAGAGATATTATAATTTAGCAATTTTGACGTCGACAGTACGTAGTGCCTACAATAATTACGAATTAGTACGTTCAGGCTTCACTAAAACTATTAGTTAATGCTCATAACTCATAAGCTAAGTTTCGTTACAAAAAAAAAAGAATCCTTTGTTAAGTTATTTATGCAATTTTGGACAATGCAAGACATCATTAGGCGATATGTCAAATGTGTGCGAAGAGATACACGAGGAAAAGATTTGAGAAAGGCCTCTAGCTGGATGTTTGCTGCTGTCTAACTGACGCTTGTCAGAATCTTTCACCGTTCATTATACTTGCAGTATAGTTGCAGAATAGGTGCAGCATAGTTGCAGTATAGCTGCAGTGTAGTTGCAGTATAGTTGCAGTGTAGTTGCAGTGTAGTTACAGTGTAGCTGCAATATAGTTGCAGTATAGTTGCAGTATAGTTGCAGTATAGTTGCAATATAGTTACAGTATAGCTGCAGTGTAGTTGCAGTATAGTTGCAGTGTAGTTGCAGTGTAGTTACAGTGTAGCTGCAGTATAGTTGCAGTATAGTTGCAGTATAGTTGCAGTATAGTTGCAATATAGTTACAGTATAGTTGCAGTGTAGTTGCAGAATAGTTGCAGTTTAGTTGCAGTATAGTTGCAGTATAGTTGCAGAGTAGTTGCAGTGTAGTTGCAGTGTAGTTGCAGTATAGTTGCAGTGTAGTTGCAGTATAGTTGCAATATAGTTACAGTATAGCTGCAGTGTAGTTGCAGTATAGTTGCAGTGTAGTTACAGTGTAGCTGCAATATAGTTGCAGTATAGTTGCAGTATAGTTGCAGTTTAGTTGCAGAGTAGTTGCAGAGTAGTTGCAGTGTAGTTGCAGTGTAGTTGCAGTATAGTTGCAATATAGTTACAGTATAGTTGCAGTGTAGTTGCAGAATAGTTGCAGTTTAGTTGCAGTATAGTTGCAGTTTAGTTGCAGAGTAGTTGCAGTGTAGTTGCAGTATAGTTGCAGTGTAGTTGCAGTGTAGTTGCAGTGTAGTTGCAGTATAGTAAACGATGAAAGCAGCAGTTACAGCACTACAAGGCAGCTTTAGGGACCCGTATTTCGAAATTAAACTATTTCCAACGTTGTCGCGTTGTATGCTTAGTGCGAGTTTTTTAAATCGCATAATATTATCTCAAATTAGTATGCAGTTGGAACAGCGCCCCTAGCGGCAAACGTAGGCAAACATTCCAACTCCATACAAATTTGCGTTAACTTTTACGCTATCGAGAACGTTAAAAAACTCGCACTAAGCACACTGAACAGTCGACGTTATAAGGTGTCGACGGAAAGTTTATTAAAAAAATTTTTATTGTATAGATGGATGTAAGAGCTCACAGCTCACCTGGTGTTAAGCGGTTACCGGAGCCCATAGACATCTACAACGTAAATGCCGCCACCCACCTTGAGATATGGGTTCTAAGGTCTCAGTATAGTTACAATGGCATATAGTTTCACCAGTAATTACGCACATTATAATTTTGCGAGTTTGATTTTTATAACACGATGTTATTCATAACAATTATCAATCGACTTATCAATCGTGATCGCATTTGTTAAATACGTATATCATTAGAAAAAAATTGGTACCCGCCTGCGGGATTCGTGCTCCTCCAGTCGATATTTGACAGGTCAAGAAGTGACAGTAGGAGTCATTTTTTTTCCTACATTTGCTCATAAACTTGAGAGGCTATATGAGCGTTACCCTAGCGTATAGCTGAGCTCTCGGGGCTCAAGCCGAAGGTGTTGTTAACACTGACCCTAACAAGAGCAGTGCTTCGCAGAATCTACCACCGGATCGGAAACGCGACCCACTGAGAAGATCTGGCGAGAAACTCAGTGGGCTGTGTCTGTATGTTAATTTACTCTCTGAGCCCTTCGTTATACATAAACATTAGGTACTGTGCCCATCTAGTGCAAAATATATTTCCTTTGGGAGTTAACGTAACATTATTCGCTCTGTTATCGCATTATACACACATTTATCAACAAAACATAACTTTCTGAACGACATAACATGCGCATTATCTTAACAATGCGCTCACAATGTTTTAGCAGACAATAGCCTTGCAATTTCATCATATTGAACCCCCGACATCTTTGTACAACTCGAACAAGACCGATCTAAATAGACTAGGTGCATTTAAATACAAAAGCTTCGAGTCTAGAGAGAGCGTCATGTTGTTTATCAACAATTGGATTGGAAATGCGTTATGAAAGTGTCTATAAACGGAGAGTAAAAGAGCTGAAGATCGTTTGCGATTGGTCTACTGGTAGGTACGAGGGTTTTGTGAACTGAACTATGCAGCAATAATACTGAGCAGCCCACCTGGTGTTAAATAGTTACTTGAGCAAATAGACATCTACAACGTAAATGCGCCACCCACCTTGAGATATAAGTTCTAAGGTCTCAAGTATAGTTACAACGGCTGCCCCACTCTTCAAACCGAAACGCATTACTGCTTCACGGCAGAAATAGGTAGGATGGTGGTACCTACCCGCGCGGACTCACAAGAGGTCCTACCACCGGTAATCATGCAAATTATAATTTTGCGGGCTGTCCGTGGAAGTCAATGGTGAACATTTGTTGAGTACGTATTTCATTAGACAAATTGGTACCCGCTTGGAATTCGAACATCGGTGCATCGCTCAACACGAATGCACCGGACGTCTTAACCTTTAGGCCACGACGACTTCCACTTAAAATAGGGCGTTCCGATTTGGCACATCCTAATCTGGCACCCGCTCAGCCAGATTGAAGGGGACATACTCCCACTCGAGCGCGGGGGTATAGTGGCTGCGACTTTTTACTAGGACACAAAATAGAAGGTTCTGCGTACCTTGTCTCTTTAGGATGACCTTAGCCGAAATATCACCTTTTTTTAATGCCCGTCTATGCAGACGAGCATACGGCCCACCTGATGGTGAGTGGTTACCGTCGCCCATGGACTTCAGCAATGCCTTAGGCAGAGCCAAGCCTCTGTCTACCGTTAAAACCTTTTTACCAGCAACTTTTTGTCCTGATACTTAAACACATCTTAGATATTTTAATGGATCGTGACCAAAATTTGAAACATTGAAATTAACAAATATTAAACAATTGGATAAGCCTCAGGAAACCAATTGCCACTCAAATTCGGATACACGGTTCGTTTGCTTGGAGAAAGTGAAATGATACTAGTTTTGAATTGCGCAATAATTGATAATTACCAGTATGTTACTGGAATGTGACTATGAAAGTCAACAAAGAATCAGGTTGCGTTCTTTTGGGCTTAGACCCCACCAGAGCCAAAGGAGCAATTCTACTAGCATTTATTCTTATAAAAAGCGTAACAAATATTCGGAATTGATAAACCAATAAAAAACCTTATACACAAGGCTTAACTTGGGATACCGAGAAAAACGCTGCCCATTACTCACTTATACCAATGCTACACAAATTGAGTGAAGATCCTGAGAATTATTTAAAAAGAACAACACTTACTGGTGGTAGGACCTCTTGTGAGTCCGCACGGGTAGGTACCATCGCCCCGCCTATTTCTGCCGTGAAGCAGTATTGCGTTTCGGTTTGAAGGGTGGGGCAGCCGTTGTGACAATACTGAGACCTTAGAACTATATCTCAAGGTGTGTGGCGCATTTACGTTGTAGATGTCTATGGGCTCGAGTAACCACTTAACACCAGGTGGGCTGTGAGCTCGTCCACACATATAAGCAATAAAAAAAAAAAAAGAACTTGATGTACAAAAAGAAAAATTAAATCTGGAATTTAATTATTTTTCTTAGGTAGAACTGTTAAGAAGAAAACGTATGAAAAAAGTGTGGAACGAAGCGTTAAGATGTGAGTGAGAGAAAACGGTAAAAAAAATGAGAAAATAATGACAGAGAAAAGCAAGATGGCGAAGACAGTTGAATGAGCAAGGCGTAAAAAATATATCAGTTAAATTTCAGTTACATTAACAGAGAAAGTTTTGGTAAAGAATAATTACAATGCAACAGTGGTGTAGATTTATTTTATGCGCCACCATCCCAATTGTAGACTTGTTTCCTAACATTTTCAATACAATCAATCGTCATTCCAAACCTTTACGAATAACTTTGAAAAACATTTGCACATGCCTCGAAAGTATCGCCCTAGCATTAGCCGCTAGTGTAAATCCAAAACTGCCCATACATTTGTCTGTCATTGGTCATAAGCGTTAAAACTAGTAGATATTACTTTGGCTAGACCCCTAATTTACCAAGACCAAAAGGTTATAACCCTAGTTAAATGCATTGTTGATGCTTTTGCACTTTGATCTGTGCGGTACTTTACAGATCCCGTGGTCTCGGACGATTAAGGCATTGTTTTTTATTCCGTTGACATTATATTTACACACTACCCACTGACTACCGACTAATGATTTATAATATAATATTTATAGACAATCGGTTGCAATTACAAAGAAAAAAAATTAAATAAATCATAATTAAAGATATTTGGTGTAAATATAAATGCGTTTTCATGAATATTTTTGTGGTTTGTTATTTAAGTCACAGTTAACCATAGATCGCAAAGAATGATGTTTCATAAAATAATATGTCAATGGTTTTTTTTATCATTTGAATAGTTGAAGAACCGAACACTGAGTGTCGCGTTGTAGGCAAGGTCTGCACAGATTAATGTGAGCAGATGATGGTATTTCAACATGCATACCACCATTCACCTTAATAGGTACATAAGATCGAAGTTTCATGTGTACAGCAATAAAATAAATAGCTTCTTAGGAAGCTATGAAATTTTATGCGCCATCGAACATCTTTTTTTTTTATAGCTTAGATGGGTCGACGAACTCACAGCCCACCTGGTGTAAAGTGGTTACTGGAGCCCATAGACATCTACAACGTAAATGCGCCACCCACCTTGAGATATAAGTTCTAAGGTCTGAGTATAGTTACAACGGCTGCCCCACCCTTCAAAACCAAACGCATTACTTTTTCACGGCAGAAATAGGCAGGGCGGTGGTACCTAACCGCGCGGACTCACAAGAGGTCCTACCACCAGTAATAACCAGTAATAATTTACCGCGGTAAAATTTTGAAAGACTGTCAAAGGAAAATAAGGTGTTATTAACAAACTTCAAAAATAGATTTTACAAATTAAATTAAAAAAAAACTGTATTTGAACCAATTTTGATGATTTTTTTGCGTATGTTTCTCGTGTGCTTACATTTAAATTGCCTTTAGACATGACCAGCGGTTTTTGAGTTATCCTTAATAATATTTTCTTTTTTTTTTAACTTAACTTAATCTACTAAGCATTGTTGTTATTCTCATTTTACTTTTTTCAGTCGGATTTTCTTTTTTGATCAATTTTTAGTATTATTCATTTGCCTCCGAATGATGCTTAAGGCGATTAAGGCTTATCTCGTGGTACCTGAGGACTTTAGTAATACCAGACCACAGACAAGCCGTAACAATTGACACTTATTTACAAGATTAGTAACACACGTTCTAATAAGTCAACAGAGTGTTCACAAGTACAATCGTATTGAGGAGTTACGCAGTCGTTAGAGAGGCGTGTGTACAAAAACACGCAAATTGAAAAGCGAGGTCAGTTTAGGTCGCGACCTCGTGACATCTTAAGTGTCACATTTAAGTGTTTTTTTATTAATTTTGAGGTTCATTAATTGTGTTGGACTACTCGGTGGGTTGAGCAACGTCTACGATTCGAGGGGTTTCCCCTGAATTGGAAATTTATTGCTGGCTTAAAAAAAAATTTGCAAGGCGCGCGTAATGTAATGCATTTAAAAGTGAGCTTTTTTTTGTCCTACCTAAGCTGAGAGCCTTGGGGTTTTATCAGCGTAGCCTTAACTAGTAGGTGAGCTCACGGGGCTCGAACCTGGCGACGTTGCTAACACGAACCCTAGCAAGAGCCGTGCTTCGCTGAATCTACCACCGGATCGGAAACGCGACCCACTGAGAAGATCCGGCGAGAAACTCAGTGGGCTGTGTCTGAGGGTCAATTTACTCTTCGAGCCCTTCGTCGCACCTAAAAGCACTGTTAGTGGATCGGGAGGATCCGAAATGACGTGTTTTGGGCGACGTCGACTGTTTTCCATTCTGTCCGCAGGCTCGGGAATGTAGTTACCGGCGGCCACGATGAGAGGGTTCTCGTGTCGTGCCGCTTTATCGAAGTGGAAAAGTGAGGGTGATCGTGAATCAGCAACACATGGCGGGCTCGCGAAATCACGTATTTGACCAAATTAATAATTTACTTTAAAAAATTTTATTTTAATTAATTGACGTTTCGGATTTTGTTGCCTCGAAGACAAACACACGATCCACTGACGCTAAGGGTCGCTTATGGACATCAACAGTGTTACTACACCACCAAATTTAGAGAGTGCACTTGATATTAAATGACCACTCGTGCTTGTGAAATGCGGTCTGAAGTTTGATTTCATAATTGCTTAGGTACAATGATTATCCTAGACATCATGTCGTTTGTAGCAAAAACAGGCAGGTTGACGCTGATTTTTCGGCGCGCACTGCGCTACCGTAGGTTTCGTGTAGTCAGTGTGGTGGAGCTCGATGGGGTTTAGGCGGTAGTCGGTTCTGCAGAGCAAGTGCCTCGCGCGCCTTTATCAAGGCGTAGTCTCCTGTGAGAAACTGCGGAGGTGGAGGACCTCGGTCCTTCTCTACGCCCCTTCTTCCTCTCGGGAGGCGCCGGAGTCCGACATAACCCGGTCCGTTACCCCCTCGACCGGGTATCCGTAAATTGATACCCCAGCTTTAAAAAAAAGGTTCACGCTGCTTACCTGTGTGAAATTTAGTGGCGAAATGCTTCGATCAATAGTAGTATTATTGATTGAAGCGAACTTGCCTTAAAACCTGGGTTTTAGACGGCCAATCTACCCTCTGCTGAGCATGAGAGAGAACAATAATTACCCTGGGTATTATTATGGCGCAGAGCTCAGGGAGGGTAAACGTCAGATATTTCACAATAGCTTCATCGTTTTTCGCCACTAACTAAAGCGGTTGTTAAGGGCATCTGCTACTAAACGACTCAAGCCTTATCGTACCATCACAAGGCATGCATATAGTAAGTACAATCAATTATCGACTTTATGGTGAGTTCAAGTTGAAATTCGCAACTTTTTTATTTATTGCTTAGATGGGTGGATGAGCTCACAGCCCATCTGGTGTTATATGGTTACTGGAGCCCATAGACATCTACAACGTAAATGCGCCACCCACCTTGAGATATAAGTTCTAAGGTCTCAAGTATAGTTACAACGTCTGCCCCACCCTTCAAACCGAAACGCATTACTGCTTCACGGCAGAGATAGGCAGGGTGGTGGTACCTACCCGCGCGGACTCACAAGACGTCCTACCAACAGTAAAAAACTCAACTCAACTGTTAATCATGAAATCTTCTACAAAAACCTTTCGACAATCTCTCTTTTACCATTTAACTCTTTGTCTGCCGTGTAGGTCACCGGTGCCCTCCGCGGCGCACTGAAGTAATTATGTCGATTTCTATGAATGAATCTATTTCTAAGAGACCTAAAAGACTAAAACATACCCATATATGGCAGCGGCTTGGCTCTGCCCCTGGCATTGCTGAAGTCCATGGGCGATGGTAGCCACTCACTATCAGGTGGGCCGTATGCTCGTCTGCATACAAGGGCAATAAAAAATATTCAAAAGAAGTTAACAAAGTTAGGCAATATAGACGCGTTAGTAAGAGAAATCTACATACACAATTACTTCAGTGCGCCGCCTAGGGCACCGGTGACCTACATGTCAGTCAAAGGGTTAATAAACTTCTTTTTTCGAAATTAATACGATAAAAGCATTTTTCGACTTTGAAATGTTTTCACACATGAAAAGAATAAAACTTGAGACGCCATTTTGTGTATTATTAAAACACAATTTAAAGTAACTAATTAATCTGATCGCAATTAAAATTACAACTTAACATTGGATATAAAAAAACAACCATTTTGTTATGCTAATTTCGTAATTATAAACGCGTTATTGTCATCGATAATGTGAAATACAACATTAAAACTGGAAAATAATATATGAAATTCTAAACCTTACCACCTAACGCATAAAGTTTATCACGTCAGTAATAAAAACCGTGGTATCCTAAATAGGAAGTTTTCAAAATGTAATTGCACTTTTTTGTGGGAAAAAAAAAATCGTACTAAAATCACCGGATATCTAAATGAGATTGTGATACGGTAATTTTTATGGTTCCATTGTTATATTTAAGATGAAAACTTATTAAATCGCGTATAATTGAATTAAATACATTTATCCCAAGGTATTCTTCTAATACGTGAGGCCAGCCTATGGTTTTAAATTAAGTAGAAAAGGGGACGGTTGAGTTGGAGTTTCGATCTTTCCACATGGTTCCTAAGGAAGGTGGATCTCCATGATGACCTGGAGCTTCACTCAGTCAGTAAGTATCTACAGTCGGCATCATTGCGCCACTTTGAGAAGGCGACACGACATGAGAACCTGAGAACATTGTTGTGGCCGCTGGTGTTTACATACCCGACCCGGTAGACCGAATGGTAAATGGTCGACGTCGCCCAAAACACGTCATCCTCCCGATCCACTCACCGTGCTTTTAGGTACCACAAGCACCAGTCACCGTCCTCGTCGAACCCGTCGCTTGCGACGAAGGGCTCGACTAGCGAATTAACCCACAGACACAGCCCACTAAGTTTCTCGCCGGATCTTCTCAGTGGGTCGCGTTTCCGATCCGGTGGTAGATTCTGCGAAGCACTGCTCTTGCTAGGGCGAGTGTTAGCAACACTCCTGTTTGAGCCCCCTGAGGTTAGGGTGAATCTAAAATAGCCTCTCAAGGCTATCAGCACAGATAGAAAAAAAAAAAACAAAAAGAAAAAAAAACCTTTCCACCGTAAAACAGTCAACGTCGAATGTCTGGCGGCAACTAATTAACCGGACCAAAATAAGGTTTAATGGTTTCGAAGAAGTAAACCTTTTCCAAAAGCACTGCCGTGGAAGGACGCGGAACCCCACCATTTGTATTTACCCAAGAAAGCCTCACGAGGCCACGACCCTCAGCATTGAGGATTATCGATACAAGGAGGAGAGAAACTTTTTTCAATACACAAACACAACACAAATATCTTCTCGTGTCAAAAATAATTTAAATAAAAAACATCATAGAACAGAACACGTCAGAAAAATCATAGAACAGAAACACATCAGAAACATCATAGAGCATCAGAAGGAAACATCATAGAACATTTTCGATATAAACTTGAAAGCTTCAAGTTCCAATCGAAAACATTTGGACTCGCTTCAGTATTTGGGCAGTTCCAAAAAACAATGACAAAATTCATTTTTAGCACATCAGGTATTTCAGCAGTACAGGAGCTTTGTTGTGGACTGCGAATTTCTAGTGAGCCCGTGGCGTTTGAGATATCCTGAAGATAGCGTCAAAGCGATACTTCATTTCGATATTTTTTGCCTAAATATGTGTGGTTTTGCCTAGATTGGTGAACGAACGTTCACGGGGCTAAGCCTGAGAGATTTTGTTAACATCTACCCTAGCAAGAGTAGTGATACGCTGAATATACCACAGGATCCGAATCGTGACCCACTGAAAAGATCCGATGAGTTAAGGCGCACGTTTCTTCTTCATTTATTGTAGATAATACTTGCAAAATAATAAATTTTTGAATTAAAATCGAACCAAAAAAAAGGATTGTTTTTAAAATAAAAGATTAAGTAAGTAATTATTTTGTACCGAATAGGAGGATTATTAAAACGAATTATCAAAAAAAAACCCTTCATTTTCGTATTACCTACAAAAATAAGCACACAAAGATGTTTAAATTGCGCAAAAAAACTAAAAACTATTGTTTCCGCCCGGGATCGAACCGGGGGCCTTCTGCGTGTTAGGCAGATGTGATAACCGCTACACCACGGAAACCGATATTCATGTGGTCTAAATTATGAATCATTATCTAATGAAATTATATGTATTTTATAACATTTTTTAAATTAATGTAGACTTCATTATAACATTAAATAATTGCACATGTTTATAAATCTCATATTTTTTTATGAAAGCTTTCGTAAAAAGTATAAATTGGAACAACAATAATTTTTTTGGCAGAATAATAATTAAAAATATTTTTAATTGTTTAGTTGTGTTTATTATTTAAAAATAAATAAGTTATTATTTTTTATAAATTTATTTATAATAAAGCTTTATAATATTTTTTCAGAGAGCAAGCTTTATTTTGTAGATACATCAAAAGGTTTTTCTAATTACATTCTTTTATAAGACTAACATGTATATTGAAAATAATAACATGTTTCAAGCTATGTAGTACTTTCATAAAAAAAATTATCTTGATTAATCACAAAAATTAATCAATAAACTCAATTTTTTGTACAAATTTATTTGGAATGTACAATCCTAGATATAGCTACGTAGCTGTGTTTCGTGTTCGTGTCATGGTACCCGACTGGACCCGCATCACAATCTGCACAACTCAAATATTTATGATTGTCAACGGTGTGCGTAAAACCTATATTTTCAAATATATACATGTTCTCGACATGATAAAATTCCTTTATAGTCTCGTTCTGTACTTCTCTATCGTTGTTACTGGCTTGCTGCATAAGTGGCAGATCTTTCTGGAAACAAAAGAATGCAATGTCACTGATATTTTCTTTGCACATGTGAGTACGCACAGTAGGTACCACCAGTGAGCCGTGAAGCAGTAATGCATTTCGATTAGAAGGGTGGAGCAGCCGTTATACTATAAAAATGGAGACCTTAGAACTCATGCCTCGAGGTAGGTCTATGGGCTCCTCCACATATCGATGCAATAACAAAATTCAACTATAAAGCTACATTAACTTTGCTTTGAGTCTATTAATTGTATAAGAATTAAAAAAAAAAATTTATCTTTAATTCATATGAATTAAAATATACTGTGATATAAAACTAAGTAAATGTGTCAATAACTTATTTAATAACTTGTTTACCTCTTGAGCGATATAATTAGATGATTTCTTATCCAAAATTTTCGAACCGCAAAATTTGCATTGCACTACGAGTTTGTTTTTTCCGTCTTCAACATATTCCCTTTGCTCCGTTTCGATTGGCGATACATCATTTTCCATTTCAGCCATTATGTACTGTTAATTAATTACTTCTATACTTATAACCTAAAAGCGAGTTCATTTGTAATGGAAAAAATTAATAAACTTCTATTCTAATGAATCTCTTGGGGAATTGTTTGTACGGTGAATCGTATGACGTATTGGAATCAATGAAGTAGGAAACCTATGGAAATGAAACGTCAACCAAAATTTCGTGCCACTGTGACGTCATCTGGCCACAAAACATGGCGGCTTTAGTGCTGTACAAAAGATTTCAATGTTATCAGGTTTTATCGATAAACGTTCTTGGCTCATTTTATTTTAAATATTGTTGAGTATTATTTATTTGTAGAATTTATACTTTAATGGGAAGTAAGTAGGTATATTGTTATGTGCAAATATGATATGATTTAGATGGGTGAAATCTAAGACAAGTTCGTCCTTCGAATTTGCCAAGTAAACGATATGATGATTTTTAAAAGTTGCTACACTGATTTTATAAAGTTGTCGTTTGTCGCAAAACATAAAGATATGGCGTAGTTCAAAGCCATCAGCCCATTTCTAGCATGCTAAATGTTATCGTATTTTGAGTACGTGTTTTTCTTAGACTATTACAATCTATTTTAATTGTTTTGCTGACTCTAAAGTCCGTAACATACTACCGCAGCGCACCCCAAGGAAGGTGCGCCGCACCATTTGAATCACTTTCGCTTGAGAGTGATTCAAATTTTAAACTTATCAAGGGACCGCGTGAAAAAAAAAACACCTACAGAACATTTATTCATTAATTACAAACGTCATTCCTTGTGACTTCCTCTCTAAAATCACTTAATTATTAAATATTTAACAAATTTACAATAGTGTTTTACTCACTGCGGAATAAAACTATTTTATTTAAATAGTTCCGAAGAGATTTTGTCGGTAGCCTTTTTCCCGAAATATCTAAACAGAATGTCTAAATATGTTTTGATGACATATTTTAAAGTGGTATTTATGATTAGTGTCATGATCAATAGATTCCGACCGAAAAATGGATTTTTCGGATGAGGGCTCCATAATGAATTTAAATACATATAGATAATAGTTTTAGGGCATCGACTTTCTTGAGATCCTATAAAATACGTTTTAATTATTATTTTTGTATGTTTTAAGCATGATAAATTATGAAATTTTATATAATCAATCATATTAAATCGATATCAAAGTCAATAAATAATGTACAACCCAAAACAGACGGCCGAACTGACGTGACAATGACATTTGGCGCGCTAAACATGGCGGATTTTCGGCCTCATTAGACGGAGACGGAGATATTTACGTATATTCATGTTTCATTTTATGTACGCACTGAAATACTGTTATATTGTTTTCCTGCGAGTTAAAGTGCTGAGTAAGAACGAGATAGATATATGTTTATGTATGTGCCTTCAAAATGGGTGCTATTTATATAAGCAATTGTACGTATAGAACAATATGTCGTGTCCCTACTATATAGGTCTATGATTGGAATGACAGCTGACAATTGTGACGTGACCAATATGTAACGACATTGACGTTTTAATGAGTATTTTTGTGCCAAAAAATGTCAAAATTACTCTTTACGTGCCTTATATTTAAAAAAAATTCTGATTTCTTGTCAAGAATATTCGATAAAAGAAAAATGTTTCGATTTTCAAAAGACCTGGTCCTGAACTCAAATATTAATAACTAGCTTTTGCCCGCCACTTCGTCCGCGTGGAATAATTACTTTGACATAGCGCTAAATTTTACCCGCCTCTTCATTTACATAGAAAATGAAAATATCTTTGAATAATTGAATGTCATGGAACTATTTGAGGTACCAAAATCACGCTTTTTAACTGACTCCAAAAGAGGAAGTTATCAATTCGACCATAATTTTTTATCTATGTATGTTTACCGATTTCTTGAGAATGCTTGAACCGGTTCTGATAATTATTTTGTTCGAAAGGGTAGACTTCCCGAATGGTCCTGTAATCATCAAGATCTGATGATGGGATCCTGGAGAAATCCAGAAAAATCTATAATTTTTAAAGCTTCGTAATGAATAACGTATTATTTATTTGGATAGGGATTAATATCATCTTCATAAAAACACCTTCACAAATAATGCTTTATTTTAGCACAAATTTGGCTAACATAAAAAACGTTATAGTGAGCCAACCTTAACATATAGACATATACTGTCGCGGACTTTTTTTTTAGATATTTTAAAGGAGAACAATTCTCGCATACATTACTTTAGCTAAACTTTAACTGTTTCCGCAGCGCACGCAGTGGAAGCCCTCAAAAGGGAAAGAAACCCGGTTTTGAATCATTTTTTATTGGTGCTCCGCCTGCATTGGTCTTAGCGTGATGTTATATAGCCTATAGCCTACCTCGATAGATGGGTTATCTAACAATGAAATAATTTTTCAAATCGAACCAGTAGTTCCTGAGATTAGCGCGTTCAAACAAACAAACTCTTCAGCTTTATAATATTATGTATAGATAATCTATTAATCTATGGTCCTGTAGTAATTGCCATCATAGATTATACACAATACATTAGATTTGACATTGTGATTTTGACTGTGACAGTTCATTTAATTGACTTATCAAAACGTGAAAGCTAAAAAAAAAACAAAGGTGTTATTGATGTTTCCTGTCCTAAATGCTGATATTTGATATTTATTTATCAACATTAGTTCGAGTGGTTTTTGTATCATAAAATATAATAATGAGTTCAGGATTTATCTCAGAGTCTGAAATATTGGAATCCAGACGTCGTCGGCAAGAGGAATGGGATAAAGTACGTACAGAAGACCAACCAAGAGGTTAGATACTTATTAAATCTCCATTCGATTAAAATTTATCGGAACATTGTCAAAATGTACAAAAGTTCAAATTTAAATTTTTATTAGAAAGAAGTATGTAATGTAGTGAAAAAAGAAGAAGAATATTATATAAAAATTGAAACCTTTGACAAAAACGTTGAATTGTGATTTATTTATTGGATTTTTTCTTATTTTTACTGGAGTTTGTACCACGTTTGAACTCTGTGTACATGTACTTAGTCTTAAATCCCCCAATAAACCAAAAGAAAATAGGTGCGACTGAAAATCAGCTATTTACTATTTGATGCATCTATTTTGAACAGCATCAGCTGAGCCACCTTTTGTCTTTTTCTATTTCATTTCTTATTTATTTACCTATAATTATCTAAGTCTGTGTAAGAGGCAATAAATTAATAAATTTAATATTATTATGTATTTGTATGTATAAAAAAAAAACATTGATTTTGTAATTCAAGTTTTATATTATAGACATGCAGTATTGCAGAATAACTAAAAATAAGATTTCATTTCTAGAGGCACCCGAAGAAGAGTATGATTCAAGGCCACTGTTTCAACGGCTTGAAGAACAAAGAATGAAGAAAGATGCTGAATATGAGGAAGCACATAAACTTAGTAAGAGACATTTACATTATCACATTAACTGCAAAGGCAAAGTTAGGCTATCTAGGTGCTTAGAAATCAATGTAATGACTGCCATGCGCTTCGTAGGGCAAAGGTGACCTACGTGGCAGTCAAAGGGTTAAGAAAGTTCTTGTTAATATCTTCACACTCTACATATTATGATGCGACAGTTGACTAACTAGCAAAATATACATCTATAGTCTATACTAATATATAAATCTAGGTGGTTTTTACGGATGTTCCGTTATAACTACTGAACCATAGATCTGATTGACTTGAAACTTGGTATCCAAGTAGAAAATACATGTACTTAATGGATAGGCTAATATTTATATGAGTTGTGGACTCCCTACACCAGTTGCGGGGGCGTTAATGATGAGAATCTTTATGGAGGTGAGAAATAATAATGTTAATTTTAAATGCCCAGTGAAGCGGATGGGTACAGCTAGTAGATTAGAAATTTGGAAGTTTGTTTATTTCAAAACCATTTATAATCAAGATCTGGATTTTGATTATTCTCATTATAAAAGTGGTTTATGCTCTGATCTGTTCCAATATAAGTATGATAGACCTAGAGACCATCAACCTGGTGGCAGGGTTCATTGAGGTACCCTGAGCTCTGGACACCACTTAACACCATATGGACCGTGTCAACCTAAAACAAATAAAGACAATGATATGAAGCATAGCCAGATTATAGATAGTTGTCTGTAAATCAATGTCACATAAGCTGATTGTAGTACTAATCTGTTAATTATATTATATAGAAAACATGATCCGTGGTTTGGATGATGACGAGGTGGGCTTCCTGGATCTTGTTGAGAGAACAAAAGCGAAAGCAGCTCAGCAAATTTCCATTGAAGAACAGAAGGAAATGCAAGAATTCAGGTACAATATTGTTACTTTTTCATAACTTTTACTACTCTGTGTTGTCCCACTGCTATTAAGTGGTTTCCGGAGTCCATAGTCAACAACATAAATTCTCTCATAGACCATTAGCTCATATCTCAAGTTTTATTCTCAGTTTTACAGTACAACGGCCTTGCCCTTCTAACTGAAACACATTACTGTTTCAGGACAGAAATAGGTAAGCATGGTGGTATCTACTTGTATAGGCTCACAAAACTTGTGTGGGCTCATACAACTAGTATGAGTAATTATGCAAATTAACATTTTGCGGGTTTCATTTTTATAATATCATGTTATTCCTTCATTTTGCAAGTCATCTTGAACATGAGTTAAGTTTGTATTACATTACACATATTCGTACCTACCTGATAGATTCGAGCAGTAGCACAGTGGCGTAGCTTGATATGAATGCATCAGGCTTCTAATCCTTTACGCTATGACCATTCCAAAATGTATACTTAAGACTTTATGTATTGGTTGCTACTGAGGCTACCACTCACGGCTCAGCTGCGGGCGAATATTGTTATAATCTTTAAGGATATGCGGAGGAGGAGTATACAGCTACTGACAAAAACAAAATTGTTGAAAGCAAATTGAATAGTCGAAAGCTGATTTATAGGCATTTATGAGCATTGGCAACTAAAAAGCTGATTTTAATAGGCTACCGGTCGATGAATAATGTAATTAGATTGAAAGTGCTAATTTTGTAAGTAGCCTTCTCCATAATACCAACCAATTCTAGGGGCTCCCGATGGCTAGATCGATAAACACAGTGATTACTACAACCAACAGATTTCAGCTATATATTTGTTATTAGAAATATATTTGTTATGTTTTCTTTATTGATTTAAAGTGTCTTTTATGCATTATTTTAAAAAATATATTAGGATTGTGCACTTCTTCTCTATATTCTCTATAAGTGTGAGAAATTTCATACTCCTCCGTCCGCGCAATTTTCGTAAAAAGGGATACAAAGTTTTTGCTTCACGTATTAATATATAGATACAGGTAATTTATACTATGTCCTGTTAATTTATCTAACGAAAATTGCTTTTTTGGATTATATACGGGAATCATGTTTGACTTGGAGGGTTTTCTAGTTTTATATATAACTAGCGGCCCGCTCCAGCTTCGCTCGGGTCTTTAATAAAAAAATCCAAATTAACAATCATAAATACACACACATCAACCCTTCCATTTGCGTCAGCTTACTAAAAAAGAAAATTATAAAGATAGTTTTGAATAATCTTGGGTTACATTATTGGAGCTTTAGCAAGGATCCCTATTTAAAAAAAAAAGAATATAGCCTATGTCACTCGGGGATAGTGTAGCTTCCAAACAGTGAAGGAATTTTTCAAATCGGTTCAGTAGTTTCGGAGCCTATTTAATACAAACAAACAAACAAACAAATCTTTCCTCTTTATAATATTAGTATAGATAGATAATGATGGATATACTATCAGTTCACTAATATCTTTGTTACTTTCAGAGAGCGAGTGTCTAATCTAGCTGAGAGTGAAGAAATGACTCGTCTCCGAGCTCAATTGGCTCTGGGTAAAACTCAAACCACAAACACAACACCGACACAGAAAAATAAACTGCAAGGGGTATGTGTGAAAATGAATAAAACTTTTTTTTTATTGCTTAGATGGGTGGGCTAGCTCACAGCTCACCTGGTGTTAAGTGGTTACTGGAGCCCATAGACATCTACAACGTAAATGCGCCACCCACCTTTGAGATATAAGTTCTAAGGTCTCAGTATAGTTACAACGGCTGCCCCGCCCTTCAAACCGAAACGCATTACTGCTTCACGGCAGAAATAGGCAGGGCGGTGGTACCTACCCGCGCGGACTCACAAGAGGTCCTACCACCAGTAAAAGACTGAAGACTGCTCGTGGGCTTTGTCTCAAGGTGGGTGGCTGAATTTACGTTGTAGATGTCTATGGGCTCCAGTAACCACTTAACATCAGGTGGGCTGTGAGCTCGTCCACCCATCTAAGCAATAAACAAAAGGAAATGTTTCGCTGATCATAGCTGATTTCGAGAGCTCATTAAAATAATTTATACAATAGTGTTAAATTTTCATTGCTTCAATTTGTATATCTGTTTGTTAATTTTTCAATCAGTTGATTGTCAGAAAGCGTAAGGCGAGCGAAATAGAAGAGGAAAATCAGAAAGACGCGCCGCCCGCCAAGACCAACGGAGTGGTTTCGAACAAGTAATTTAATTTTCTTTTTTATTTATTTATTAAACTATTGCATAGCTTCTATCGCGGGTCTTGAGCGCGGCGACTGAATCAAGAAATTCCGTAACGAAAATAACCTGATACCCCCACTACGCCTACTGTGTAGCTCGCGTTCAACACATTCACACGTTGCGCTAGTGTTTGTGAATAAGCGCGTGGCGTGACGTCACACTGCATGCGCATCATGAAAAGTCTGCCCATCTCTCTCTCGCGCGCGGTCTAGCTTATGAGTGTGAAGTGGACAGTTAATGTTTTGCTTTTGTTAATGTTTATAAATATAGCGTGGTCTTATTCTTATTATTGTTTTAATATTAAATTATTATTGTCTAATTGTAATTGCATAAGTTGATAAAAAATGCTTTGCAATAGCTTTACCGCGGCAGTCCCCGAGTGCCAAATGTTTTTTTTATTGATGCACATAACAAATTACAACCATAGAAATTGTTAGTTGAAATATTTAACATAACAATCTGGATGGCAGTTTAAAACAGGTGCATACAGAAAAAAATTAACAACTGAACAGATGCCTAAATACCATGTGTGTATATTATATACATACACACATACGCTCACACACACATACACACACGCGCGCGCGCATACGCACACACGCGCGCGCGCACACACACACACGCGCATCCACACACGCACACCCACACACACACACACACACACACATACACACACACACACACAAACACACACACACACACACGTACACACACACACTCACACACACACACACGTACAAACACACACACACACACTCACCCATATGTAAGTTACTATCAAATTAAATTAATTTATTCTACTCATTAATATGCTGTTACATCCGGGCAGCAGACTAGCTGAAGAGCTAACGATGCACCTGATGTTTACTGGTTACAGACGTCCACGACCACACCTCAAAGGTCAGACTCGGCTATACCACTCTTCCGACCAGAGCATCTGGTGGAAACAGTGGTAAGGTTCCGATAAGTGCGGACTGTATGTGCTTACATCAACTTGAAACAGGAGCTATAAACCTCAATTCTATTACTATAGAATTTCTTCTAGTTCTACTGAACTTCTACTGAACTGAACTGAACTACTTCTACTGAACGATCGCCCCACCCTAAAAACTGGACCATCTTGCTGCTTCAAGGTAGAAATAGGCAGAGTGGTAGCACCTACCCGTGCGGACTCACAAGACGTCCTACCACCAATGTAGTAGTATAATTTTATTGTGGTACACGATGGGAACTAATATCGCCTGATTCATAATCTGACAAAATTAAATATAGATAAAGTCCTCTGATCTCAATACTGTAAACAAATTTAATTTACAACTACCTGCAATTTGTGCAAATGCAACATTAAGATGGTGGCATATGTGTTTTTTTTTTTTTTGAGAATGTTTTTCGGCCCTGGATTCGAGTCCTTATAAGCCCGTAGTAAAGTCACAAATTCACTTCACTATTTATATTTTTAAAGTACACCTATGGTAAGATCATGTGTGATCTCTTCCGCAGTGTTGCAACAAGTAAAATTCAAGCGGATTCCGGGATAGTCGTGGGCGCGTTGAGTGTGGCCGGAGTGTTGCCAGGGTTGGGACACTACCGCTCTGATTCATCTACCGATACAACCGATTCTAGTGACGACGAGGTAAGTTAATAATTAAAAACAAAAGTCGTTACTATTCTTATTTTTAAACTAAGCAGTTTAAAAATAAGAATAGTAACGAAAAACCCATTTTGTGTGCTCACAAGAAGTGAATACCGCTATGCTATCTAGTTCTGATACTAACAAAATGGTCTTCGATTTTAGTTTGAAGGGTTAGACAGCTGTTTGTATTAAAACAATTAGAACTTTTAACTTTACGGCATAAACGTTGCACGTTGGCACGTTGTGTTGTGTGTGAGCTTATTTACAATTTCAACTAATGTTAGCGTTAAGACCAATCCCTCTACAACTATCTACTAAAAGATTAGAGTAAACCTAAGTTGCTAAATATAAAAGAATTATTTATTTTATACACCTATATTTGATGGACGAGCTCGCAGCCCACCTGGTGTTAAGTATTTACCGGAGCCCATAGACATCTACAACGTAAATGCGCTACCCACCTTGAGATATAAGTTCTATAGTTACAACGGCCCTTCAAACCGTAACGCATTACTGCTTGTGAGATATCAAACCAGTTCCTAAATGCATTCGATACCTATCATTCTAAAATGTAGCTATCTCGCTCTTTACTCAACTTCCGTCTTGTCTTTTTCCTAAATGTTCGGTTACGTGTGCGTTCATATTAAATAATACATATTAATTAATTAAGTGTTTTAATCCATATCTGAAACGGTTGAAATAGGCAGGGTGGTGATACCTACCCGCGCGGACTCACAAGACGTCCTACCACCAGTAGGACTCCTTATATACAGCATGCTGTTTATTGGATTGTTAAAATATATACAGTATGTTTTTTTTTTAGAGCGATAAATGTTGCAAGAGGGACTTGTTGGGACGGCGGCCGGAGCACGCGGAGGGCAAGTCCCGCAAAGACGAATCCAAAAGTTAGGGTTGTCTATGAAATACGACGATTTCTTTAAAAAAAAACAATGATTCCGCAAACTTATCCTGTTTACGCGTACTTTCGAACGATGTGATTTTAGTATGTAAGTTATTGAAATAAATGAAAGGTTTTATTGATTTTCTTTGTTTTATTTTTGAAGTGATAACTTCTTAATGGAAGGGAAGCCCTTTGTAATACTGTTAATGTGCTGAACAAGCAGCACATGTTATATTCTTTCATCACTCCACTAATTTGCTCAGACAAGCTGTATAGACTAATATAAAAACGGATGCGGGCTCGTCGGGCGCCAGTCATCGTGTCAGTCTTAGTCATCGTGTCAGCCTCAGTCATCGTGTCAGTCTCAGTCATCGTGTCAGTCTCAGTCATCGTGTCAGTCTCAGTCATCGTGTCAGTCTCAGTCATCGTGTCAGTCTCAGTCATCGTGTCAGTCTCAGTCATCGTGTCAGTCTCAGTCATCGTGTCAGTCTCAGTCATCGTGTCAGTCTCAGTCATCGTGTCAGTCTCAGTCATCGTGTCAGTCTCAGTCATCGTGCCAGTCTCAGTCATCGTGCCAGCCTCAGTCATCGTGCCAGCCTCAGTCATCGTGCCAGCCTCAGTCATCGTGCCAGTCTCAGTCATCGTGCCAGCCTCAGTCATCGTGTCAGTCTCAGTCATCGTGCCAGCCTCAGTCATCGTGTCTATCTATCTCTTAGGTTTATGGCGTTTCCTTTTAGATTTCGCCAATGTCAAGTGTATTTAATACTCTGCTTTCTATAGCGGGCTTCGTGAACGAGCAAGGTCACAGATATTCACTAAGAATTAAGTGTCTCACTCATCGTGCCAGCCTCAGTCATCGTGCCAGCCTCAGTCATCGTGCCTGTCTCTCTTACTCTCAGTCAGACAGTCACAGTCTCAGCGCAGTAAAAGCCAGATCAGTCGTTTCGCGTAGTGTCAGAAAATAATAGAACTGAAACAGAGGTGTTAAACAAACATATATCGCGAGCGTATTTTTGAAAAAAATAGTGTGATAGAAAAGGACTTGTGTTTTTTAAAAAGACTGACGCCAGCCGCCTTCTAACAGTAGGCACGCCAGCGGTGAGAACATATGTAACTCCTAACTATTTACATATACATATATTTAAATCTAGATAGTAATAAGATACATACATATACAAAATTCTAATGTACATTTTTCAAGAATTGTAACTATAAATAAAATATATTTTATAATCAATAATAGATTTTATTAAAAAAAGGGTGCGTGTAATAATAGATTTTATTAAAAAAAGGGTGCGTGTACTTATGTACGCGCGTAAGAAGTTATCCTTTATTTTTATTAAATTTATTTCTTTTTTTTTAATTTAAATTATAATCAATTTGGAAAAAAAATCGATTAAACAACATCCTCAAACACGCATATTGGACATCCCTTTTCTTGACATCGTATAAATTCGGTAATTCTCGGTGCGGTTCGGAAAGTTCACCTGCGGCTATATTCAGACTCGCCAAGTTACGTCGGTCGTATTGTAATGAGCGATTTAGTGGGCAACTTCATTCTGTTAATTTTGTGTCACGGTGCGCGCGCATCGTAAAATTTCACTCTCATCAATTTTTCATAACTCGCCTAAAGAAGTATAACTTTAATAAATAGCTTTTCCTTATATTATCATATTAATAGTATATAAAATTTAAGTTATGATCCAATAGCTTTACTCAAGTTAAACAATTACAATATTAAATAGTTCAACTTAGATTAGTTTTAAGTTATGACTTCTGTCGGGCGTTCCAAGACGCATACGTTTTTCTCTTATTAGTTTTATATATAATCTAATTCTACGCCTGGGCGCTTTATTATAAGGCATTGTATTGGTTTTTTATATTAAACATAAAATGGATTTAAAGTGGATGGAAACAAAACATTTGCTATGTTAAGCACGATATTGTTTTAGCGAGTTCATAGCGATGGGTGAAAAGGTATTTATTTGGTTTTAGCGACATTGGAGAGCGCCATTTAAAGTTTCAAATTTGAGAAAAATATGACAAAAAAGCTTCTTCAGCTATTTCAATAGAATAAACATAATTGAAGTTCAATTAAAAACATCGAACTGTTGATGCTAATCCCTACTTAATATATAAATGTGAATGTAAGTTTGTTTGTTACGCTTTCACGCGGAAACTACTCAACCGATCATCATGAAGTTTTTTACACATGTTCTTGGAAGTATTAGAAGTAACATAGGGTACTTTTTATTAAGATAAAGAAATATATTTTTAAGAAGAATTAAAAAATTGTCAAAAGATCTGAAAATCTAGCTTCTTCAACGCCATCTACCGGTTCAGTAACGAAGTTCCAATCCTGAGTACTGTAAATGAGTCGACTAGTATCAAAGCCGGCAATGTGACTTTTGGACAATTATTGGTAAATCAGAAAAACGAATTATTGACATTGTATTCCATTGGCATTCACAAAACTCTTCTGAACGACATCTTAGATAAATAACAGGTTAAGTATTAACCTTTATTTAATGCAGGTTTTGAACCGTATTCTTTGAAGGAAACGATTATATTCAAATCAATCTGTATTGACATATCAATAACATTTTTTTGTCCAAATGCACAGATTGCCACCTTTGATAATAGACGACTCAAATGAAGTCGCGGGTAAAATTTAGCGTTATGCCAAAGTAACTATTCCATGCGGACGAAGTCGCGGGCAAAAGCTGGTACCAAATAAAACGCACTTTTAATTACAAAGATAAATGTTGCTTAAACTATACTTATACACTTTTTCACCTCTCGGTATATATTTAGTTTGCATTGGTGAGTGAAATCGCGACTCCTTTGGTGTTAAGTGGTTACCGGACTATAGACATCGCGACGTCAACTCCGCCATGCTGAGGTGAGATATATTGTAGAATGCATTCCATCAGTAAATCAGTACGCATAATTGCTATGCGGCAGAATTAGGCTAGACGGTGGCGCCTGTCCGGGCGGGCTCAAACTACGCACTTGAATTGTAAATTGTGAATATAGATCTTTATCGAACAACGAAAATCGTGAAAATCTGGTAACACTGGTTTCGTGCTTTCAGTAATTTCTTATTTCAACGGACTTAATCGATTATTTGGAGATGTGAAACCACCGGTACGTTTCCCGAGTGAAAACACCGCCAGTCCCCATATCATCTCATCTCATTTAATTACATTTCATTTCATGCAATGTTTCATATTAATCAACTTCATTTCACTTCATATTATTTATTTATTTATTTATTACACTTCATGTAAAATTTACATTGGCGGACTTAATGCCTAAGGCATTCTCTACCAGTCAACCAAAGGTAGTGCAGAGTAAATAGTGGTAGGTGCAATGAAATTTATATTAGGCTAAGAATACATAAAAAAAAGTATATCTACATATATACAAAATCACATATACATATATATATAGAGCGTGTATATTATGTAGGGTGATAATGATAAAAAGATAACATTTTGCAACCTGTTTATTGTGCGACGACTCTACACACACTAAACTAAGCTAAACCAGGGAGATTTTAAAATTAACTAATAAGAGAGATCAGGTACATCTATAGTCGCATGTAGTCCATGGGCTCGTCGTGGACCGGCGGCGCGCCGTGCACAGCTTGGATCCCGGGCGGATGCACCTCTCCCGGCTCGGGGAGACTGTCAGAGTCTAAGTCGTTGGACGACTCTTCAATATTCTCTGTCGCGTGTTCCTCCTTATTCTTTCTTCTGTTCCTGAAATAATCCTTACATATACATAACTCTTGGTAAAAATAGTTTTATGTTAATTTACATAAATCTTCAAGAGGAATAGGTAGACTTTTGAAAAAATGGATGGATTGTGTGAAATATGATATTTGTAAGAGGGGAGTGAGCGAAGAAATGATATATGATAGAGGAGTATGTAAGAAGAAAAGCAGGAGAATGATAATGATTACATAAAAAAACACGTGTGGCACTCGGGAACTGCCGTGGTAAAGCTATTGCGTAGTGTTTTTTATCAACTTATGCAATTATAATTAGACAATAATAATTTAATATTAAAACAATAAAAGATAAGACCACGCTATATTTATAAACAACTAGCTGTACCTACCCGTTCGCTTCGCTAGGCATTTAAATTTAACATTATTACATATTTCTATTCTATATTCGCTTGCGACGAAGGGCTCGATAGCGAATTAACACACAGACACAGCCCACTGAGTTTCTCGCCGGATCTTCTCAGTGGGTCGCGTTTCCGATCCGGTGGTAGATTCTGCGAAACACGGCTCTTGCTAGGGCCAGTGTTAACAACACTCCGGTTTGAGCCCCGTGAGCTCACCTACATGTTAGGGCGAGGCTGAAATAGCCTCTCAAGCAAAAAAAATTAAATGATTTTTTGACAAAAACATTTTCGCACACCCTGTATTTACCTTTTCGGATATGGCTGCTTGAGATGAAAGGTCTTGTAGTGCAGCTTCATGCTGTTGCTCTGCGTGAACCGTTTGTCGCACAGCGGGCACGAGAACTTCTTCTCGCCCGTGTGAGTCTGGAATGTTCATGACGAACATGAGAACAGTTGGATAGCTTCGCTGTCATCCTTGCGTCGTATTCCTCATTGCTGAAGGTCGTGACCACCCTTTTGTATCACCTTCGCACGCACGATCTTTCTCCATCTATTCTTGTCTGTGGCGGTGTGGAGGGCGTTGTGAAACGTGGAATCAAGAGCGGTGCGGATCTGGTCGGACCAACGTATTGGGCTGCGCCCCCGAGGTCTTTTCCCATCTACCTTACCAGTCACGATGAGCCTCTCGAGTATTGCCACCATAATTCCGTGCTTCGCTGTGATCATTAAACAAAAATACCCCGAAAAGGGATGAATGTTTGTGTTGGTTGTATTGTAGTTATCTACATATTATGTAGATAATTATTGTTTTTTGTTTTTTTTATTGTTTCATTGGAACTCGTTATTTTATTTGTAATTTTGTTTTCAATAACTAATTCGGAAGCTCGTTCGTTATGTACATTAATTAATATGGGTTTGCTGAGTGCATAAATAATTTAGTATGAAATCCAGATCAGATTTAGGTGCTATCTGTATGATTTATTTAATATGTAATTTACTGTAATGATTGTGATTTGTTCTGTGCATCAATAAATAAATTACGAATGTTGGTTACACCTATTAATTGGCGGTAGGACGTCTTGTAAGTTCGCACGGGTAGGTACCACCGCCCTGCCTATTTTTGCAACTAAAACTTGACACTTGAGGCAGCCATTGTACTATACCAATGAGACCCAGACGTCATGTCTCAAGGCGGGTTTTCGGGCATAAAAAACTCGGAGTAGAAATCAATAGTTTTTTTTGTTTGTTTTGTTAGCAGTAATGGTAGTGTGTAGTACGCACCACCAGATGTCTCTTCAGCCCGTTCAGCATGTGGAACTGTTTGCCGCACGTGCCGCATGTGTGCACGTGTTGACGCGTGTGCAGATTCACGTGCATGGCCACGCTGCCCGGCTGACGACGGAACACACAGACAGTTCACTACATACATCAAAGATTTAAAAAATATACACGTAGGAATAATTAGGTGTAACCTTTTGCCACACCGACTTGACAGATGACAGATGGCGCATGAAGTCTATGAGAAACTCAGTAAATTTTTTGTAAGCTGATTAATAAATAAGTTTCAACAAATTCGCTTATGTCATTGTACACCGCGCTCCCACATATATGTAAAGAAAAACCTTTTTATTATTTAATACTCTTTCGTTTTGAAAGAGAATTTTTCTTCAGTGTCATTCAGTGTCATCGACTGAAATCAGTCATCGAGTAAAAAGTGAGTTTTGTACAGTTTATTAATACTGTTTACTGTTTAATTTTTAATATTAATTTTAAAAGAGTTTAGGTAAGGGCTTGAATTCTTGTTTTCTTATTATATAACAGAAAAAAAGAAATTAAGTCTTTTATTGTTTATTCATTCTGAAATACTCCTTCATTACATTACAGATACAATATCATTACATTACAGAACAGAGGAATGTAAAAAAGGTGAGACCTTAGAACTCATATCTCGAGATGCGAGCGGCATTTACGTTGTTGAAGTCTATTGGCTCCGGTAACCACTTAACACCAGGTGGGCCGTGAGCTCGCGAATCCATCTAAGCAATAAAAAATATATTGAAACAATCGAAACCAGTCTGTCCGTAAATTGAATGGATTGATTGATTCAATCGATATTCACGGAGTATTTAAGGAAGATCCACCTAGTAATAATGCAGTAATGCTTTTCGGTTTGAAGGGCGGGGCAGCCGTTGTAACTATACTTGAGACCTTAGAACTTATATCTCAAGGTGGGTGGCGGCATTTACGTTGTAGGTGTCAGTAACCACTTAATACCAGGAGGGCTGTGAGCTCGTCCACCTATATAAGCAATAAAAAAAAATAGATTAATCAGCCCTCTTTATGTATCATTGGGCCGAATCGAAAGCTCCGCACTTACAGCCAAAGAAGCTCCGCATATCTCGCATATGTGCCTCTCGGCGGGCGAGAAGAAGGACGTGCGGGGATGCTGGGCGAGGTGGTGCCTCAGACACGCGGCCTGCGTGTCGAAGTGCTCCCCGCACTGGAAACCGGACTTTGGTTAAGCTATCGACCTTGATTCCGGTGTGCTTAGTGAGAGTTTTTTAACGTTCCCGATAGCGTAAAAGTTAACTCTAATTTACGGTAGCCAGCGGCTTGACTCGGTAGGCAACGGCTTGGCTCTACCCCTGGCATTGCTGAAGTCCATGGGCAACGATAACCACTTACCATCAGGTGGGCCGTATGCTCGTCTGCCTAAAAGGGCAATAAATAAAAATAAAATAAAAATTGGGCCGTGTCCGAACATCCTATGAGGTTCGCGCGCTTAGAGGGCGCGCGGGTTATGTGAGACTTGACGATATGTAGATGTTGGGAGTAGACCGCGGGCCCAAGTTATAGGGCCCTACCGCACTAAACGACTGCCCTGCACCAAAGTGGATCAGATGGAGCCATCAGTGTGCTTAGTGCGAGTTTTTTTAACGTTCTCGATAGCGTAAAAGTTAACTCATATTTGTGTGGAGTTGGAAAGTTTGCCTGCGTTTGCCGCTAGGGGCGCTGTTCTAACTGCATACAAATTTGAGTTAACTTTTACGCTATCGGGAACGTTAAAAAATTCGCACTAACCACAGAGGATACCCTACATATATTTGAAAGTTTTACTCCTACAACGTAGTAAGAACGGGCAGAAACTATTATACACGTTTCTGCCGTGAGAAATAAGTCGTGCATTGCGTTTTGCACTTCATCCATGATGTCCATGGACTCCCGTAGCCATCAATAAAATAAAATGTCTAAGCTTATTGTTCTAATTGATAATGAAATAGAATTCAATTATCAACTTATTTCTTTTCGGGAATTTTATGTCACAATTTAATAAAAATCATAGTTAATCAATCGAAAGAAAAAAATGTCTACACGTTACCTGATAACAAGTTGTAGGTTTTCTGTGAGTTCTCTTCAAATTCTTCTTCCTCTTCCTTCTAACGTTCGGCAGAAAGATATCTTCAGTTTCTTTGCTTTAAAGAAATACATAAAACTATCATTGAAACCGCTTAACAATCATTATCGAATCAATCAAGTAATTATTAGAAAACACTAGTTCTCAGCCGCGTCTTCGTCCGCGTATTCAAAAAAAAGTTTTCTATCTTATACCTTTAAACGAGCTATTCTTGTATATTAATATATACCTATATAATCTGAATCTCGGAAACGGCTCCAACGATTTTCATAAAATTTGGTATACAGGGGATTTCGGGGACATAAATCGATCTAGCTACGATTTATTTTCAGAAAATGTTGTTTTATTCGTGTTTTCAATAATCAACTCTTTCCGACATCTATTGGCGAATAATAATACTATTTTTCTTAATTGAGGGAAACTAACCGCTTTAAAGACAACAAGATGGCGTTATCAAAAAAAAAAACGAGCAAAGCTTGGTCATCATTTAGTAGATAACAAAACAGCTTCCTTCTGGAGTAAGATCTTTTATCTGGATAAATAGTAAATCATGTCACATTCCCGATGCTCTCCTTCTCATAACCAAGCACTCAATCCCGCTACCTCAGCACCCTTCATAACACACATACATCGGGCTCACGTCAATGAGTCAGTCTTCACCATTCTCTCATCTAAGACGGTTGTCCTATACATATAATTTCATATAGTTTTTTTTTAAGCCTAATTATCCGGAGGTCCATAACAGTTTCGACGTGAATGCAGGATAAACAAACACACATTCTTATTTATAGTACACATTAGGTACTATGGATATTCTCTGACTATACCTAATTGTATGAAAAATATCGATATTTTTTTTCAGGATGAGGATACAAACATACACTTCCCTGATTACCAACAACGGTAACCACTCAAAATCAATTAAGTCAAAAAACGGTCTACTCATCTAGTGGAAGAAAAACAAATCATTCACTAACTAATCCATAATATATACAGGATGTTCGAAAACCAAATTGCCTTTAAAGTTGTTTTTTTTTAAAAAATCGTATAAAGCATTCACAATCGATCTCACTGCTTCTTCGATTTTGCAAGACAGTTTGCAATTATTATTATGCATACATATGGAAATTATTTAAAAAAAAACACTAATAATTATTCTAATAGTAGATAAACTCACCGTCTTTTTAGAATAGGGATCATCTGAAATCAATAAATAATACTACAAAACTACGCTTCGAGAATAAGCTAAACTATAGTAGAATTATTTTGTCCGTGCAGTTTGGGTCATAAAACACAGCCCGACTAGGGCGGGAGCATGTTGCGCGGGCACAACGCAATTATTGATAAAAACAAATCAGTTATCGAAGGCAGGTACACGGCGGCGGGGTGGTATACGAAGAGTGGTGAGACATTGTTATGTTAAGTCATTTGTACTTATATGCAAATTATAGTACATTATGTCAAAGAGAAATGTGTTTTTCGTGTGCATTCGTTCTCTGAATTTATTTAGTGACACAATGGCTCCTTTGTTTTGTATCAAAACGGCAGAATTTATTCAAAATAATATTTGCATGGGCTGTTATCAACAATGTGTTAAATTTTTTCACTGAAATAAGAATAGATCCCGAAAAGTTACAAAGTGTTAATTTCTGCCGTTCTCGTTAACTTGCTGCGGCGATATGTGGTGTAAATGTTCGATTAGTGATTTTTTTCTTTCATTTTTATCACTAACCCACAAAATGACAAAACTAAATACACTATCGATAACGCTCATGGATAAAAATAATGCACATCACTATGCCCGTCCATAAGGCTTGTGAGTGGAAGAGAGAGCGAAATACTCGCTTCACCGCTCCGATTTTTTATGACCAAACTGCACTGACAAAATAATTCTACTATACATACTGACATAATATTTTTATTTAGTCTGGTAATCCTAGACACGCAATTAAATCGTAGAAATAAAATTGTTGTATTAACAAGGGTCCTTGATGCGTGTGCTAATTGTCAAGTTAATCAGACGTCTTGAAGATGGTAGAAATTACATTCAAGATTCCGTTAAATAAATATATAGATAACTACGTGTAAAAAAAATCTGTTAAGATCTGATAAAATAATACTTTACTAGTGGTCGCCTAGTAGTGGAAATTCGACTATAATTAATTGAAATTATAAATTTGAACATTATTATATATTAGTTCTATTGTCAAAGTCTATTTATTATTCTTGTAAAATCACAGATTTCGCCAAGACTACAATGTACTCAAATAATATTAATCTATTCTCAATTTGATCACAGACTTTAAACAATAACAATAGTTTGACAATAAATTAAGAGTATATATGAGGCCGTCAGGGCAAAAAGTAGCCTAAGCTTACCATAGTTATTATGGAGATAATGAAATTTGAATTTACTTTTACACTGCTTCGTGGGTAAAAGCAATACGCACAAAAATAATGTTTACAAAGCCGTAATAAAATGTAAACTATGGGTGAAATTACGGATTAGGATAGGGTTGTGCATCAAAATTTATTATGTTTTAAATAAATTGCAATACTTAAGTATGAATATGAAAAATTGTGGGTTAAGCCACTTTTGCGCTCGCGGCCTCATATGTATACGAGTATGTATTGTGTCAATTTAGTGAATGGAAAACTTAAGCACACGTATTAGGTAACATGTCAATTCTCTGGTAGGAGATACTTACTAGACAATACTACCCACATATTGTAATTATTTTTATAAAACGAAAAAATACATAAATACCCTCACTAATATACTACACTTACTTTAGCCTTATACGATTTGCTTAGAGTCTTTCTTGACACGGCGATGTCTTCGTTTTTCTCTTGCCTGTAAAAACGTAAACACTTAATAGTACCATTTTCTAATTAGGTTTTCGGTTAAATGTCTCAACGAGGTCACCATTCATTCGCCTTATCTTACACGATATGACGGAGACGCTGGTTCCATGGTGATTTTTAAAATAATGACGTCGGCGTTGATGACTCCATTCTCTTCATCGTTATCATTGCGTTCCATAGTGACAGTAATGAAGACTAGCTTTTCGAATGAATTCCGTTTATTACATTGCAACTGTACATAGATAACAGTAGAGAGCTCCGCTCAGTTCGACTGCTCGAGCCGAACTGTTTTATGCGACAATAGTCACTCGCGTTTATAGTAGAAAGTGGGGGCAGCTTCATAGTCATGAATTCTCTTGAATACCGTCTCAAACAGTCGTTGACATGCGTAACATTAAGGAAACAGTTAACTTTAAGTTTATATGGTGATGTTGCGCCGACAGATATTATAACTTATATATGATAGTTAGATATATATCAAGTAGTGGTTCTTTGGGCACATCTCCAGAAAGGAAGAATCCATGGAGAGACTTGTCGTACAGGGCCGAAGGCAAAAGACCTCAAGGTCGACCCTCCACGCGCCGGATTGACCTTATCATCAGCACTACGAAAGCCACCGCAGTACCATGTGCTCGCGATGCCATCAGCCGCCTCCAATGGAGGAGCATCGGTCGACATGCGGCTAGCTTGGAGGCCAGCGGCGATGACGACGCAACCCTGACCCGCCGACAACCACGACTACTCTACCAAGAGTGTCCGACTAGGAAGATCAAGTAGCAGCCTAACTTACAAAATTGTTATTGATTAAAAACGCCATTAGCGTAATGAAGTTTTTCATTGGGTAATCCAACTATACATTCTAACTATAAGAGGGCTACGAATACCATGAACGTGTTTTTTTTATTTTTTATTACTTAAATTGGTGGACGAGCTCACAGCCCACCTGGTATTAAGTAGTTACTGGAGCCCATAGACATCCAGAACTTAAATGCGCCACCCGCCTTGAGATATAAGTTCTAAGGTCTCAAATATAGTTACAAATTCACGGAATTTTTTATACTCACAGGCGCTTTCGGGCTCATACGTCGCCAAGACTAAACGTGCTCACGGCCTAGCTAATTAGTATTTGCGGGATTGGTTTGAAAATAAAACTTAGATTTTAATAGGAATATTAAGCTAACACTTACAGCTGGTCGTCACAATGCTTGGCTGAATGAAAGAGATGTTCATCGTAGGCCCGCCGGGATTCGAACGTCACATCGCACGTTTCGCAGTACGAAGCGACCCGGTCCTCGTCGGCGAGGCTGTCCTGAGGCAAGGATGCTTTAAATCAATTATCATGACTTTTTCTTCTTACTTACGCTGGTAACGTAGGAGTGTTATACCAATGGGAACGTAGCTCGTAAGGTGCTAACTTGTAGGCAGCCGAGCGTAGGGCCTAGCTGATGGTGAATGATTACCGTCGCCCATGACCTTCAGCAATGCCAGGAGCAAAGCCAAGCCGCTGCCTACCGTTTAGTACTCTCCACAAGCCTCGGGAAACACCGTAGATGGGAGCTTATTCCAAAACCGGATGGTAAGTGGCAAAAAGATCTCTGGCAACGCACTGTTGTTAAAGCTAGCAAGAGCAGCGTTTCACAGAATCTACCACCGGAAACCGAAGTCAGAAACGCGAACTACTGAGAAAATCCGGCGAGAAACTCAGCAGGCTTATAGTGTCCAAGATTGCGACGATTGCACTTGTACCAATAGCCGCTTTAGAAATTCATAAAAAGCATTGTATTTTCGGTTCTCCGTAAAAGTTGCCTTGAGATGAAGCTGTGCGCTCGACTTGGAAATCACGATGAGGTCCCAGGTAATGATAATAAAGCACTGTCTTCAAAGCTAAGTCTAATATATACTAGTGGACTAGCTATGTGTCTGAAATTTTACCTACATTTTTTCCCATATCTAATCGTTGGTAGTCCAAGGGACTATTTTAACTTCACGTAGACCAGTAGGTGAGCTCATAGGCTAAACCTGAGAGAATTGCTAATACTAACCCTAACAAGAGCAGTGCTGCTTAGTTGAACCTACCATCGGAATGGAATCGCGACCCACTGAGAATGTCCGGCGAGAAACTCAGCAGGCTGTGTCTATGGGCTAGTTTTATTAGCTTGCTATGTCACTAGTGACCGGTGCTTGAAGAGCCTAAAAGCACCGAGAGCTATACATTATCTAGTAGGAGTTAAGTCGTTGGTTGGAACGCCGGCACAGTCTCATCGCTCGATACGAATGCACCGGTCGTCATATCCTTTAATCCACGGCTAATTCGACCTTAACCTATAAATTGTCCTGTAATTCTCGTAACTCGGTATGGTTCTATGGTCTACACTAGCTCACCGCGTCGTCGTGCACGTGCTTGAGCTTCCTGTGCTGCTGCAGGCCGGCGCGGCTCACGTACGAGGCGCCGCACGACACGCACACGTGCGCGCTGCGGTGCGTGCGCATGTGCGAGTAGTACGTAGACGCGTGTCTGCGTTTAATTGATCACCCATATCATATATTATATCGAGGGGTGAAAGGCGGTTTGGTTATGTATTAGAATCAAGAGTTTATTTATTTATTTAAAAAGTACTGCCACACCAAGAACATTTGAGTCGTCTATTATCAAAGGTGGCAATCTGTGCATTTGGACAAAAAAAAATTATTGATATTTCAATACAGATTGATTTGAATATAATCGTCTCCTTCAAAGAATACGGTTCAAAACCTGCATTAAATAAAGGCTAATACTTAACCTGTTATTTATCTAAGATGTCGTTCAGAAGAGTTTTGTGACTGCCAATGGAATACAAAAACAATAATTCGTTTTTCTGATTTACCACTAATTATCCCAAAGTCACATTGCCGGCTTTGATAATAGTCGACTCATTTAACATTGAAAATAACTTAAACTATTTAATTTATGGCCTGATGCATGTGACAATAATGGCGTACATAACATTGGCAATTCATCGGCCCAAAGGTGGAATACAATAATAAAAATAAAAGGAATACCTAATGAAAACATACTTTGAAATTCAAGAGTTCGATGTTTTTAATTGAACTTCAGTTACTGGTGGTAGGACCTCTTGTGAGTCCGCACGGGTAGGTACCACCACCCCGCCTATTTCTGCCGTGAAGCAGTAATGCGTTTTCGGTTTGAAGAGTGGGGCAGCCGTTGTAACTATACTTGAGATTTTAGAGCTTATATCTCAAGGCGGATGGCGTATTTACGTTGTAGATGTCTATGGGCTCCAGCAACCACTTAACACCAGGTGGGCTGTGAGCTCGTCCACCCATCTAAGCAATAAAAAAAAAACCAAATTCTATGGAGCGGCATTTCCAATAACGTGTTTTAATTATCTTATTGTGTACAATCAAACGGTTTTTTTTTTTCGATGAGTGTCACTCTTATTTGCACTAGCATGTCAAGTCAGAAAACCTATTGTCAATAACAGTGTAACTGACAACGGACCTGAACTCCAAGTCGCAGCGTACGCATTTCCTTGTCACGCCACTATGGTATTCTTCGTGATACAGCATCGTGCTCCTGAAACAAACAGATCTTATTACAGTTTTGTTGTTGTACACAACCAGACGAAATCACAACCTACCCTCAATTAAACAATTTATATGTAAAACAGGCAGGTACTTACCTGCTTTTCGGCAGAAATAGGCGGAATGCCTTACGAGTAGTTAATCGTCAGGTTTGAGCCCCGTAAGCTCACCTACTAGTTAAGGTTGCGCTGATGAGGTCTCTCTAGACCATCCGCTTAGGTAGGTAGAAAAAATGAAAAGTAGTTAAGTTATCGATGATAATCTAGGATGATAAATAGAAACGGGAAAGGGGTCTCTGTGATGAAAGTACGCACATCCTCCATCGCAAACGGGCGGCGTTAAGTGGCGGGCGACATCGGCTATAGTCACCGATAGTAGTGAAACGGTTCATAATGCTACGCCGGTAAGAATAGTGCCATCTGTCATCGAATAGCAGAAACGAATGTCAAAAGAACTAGTAATATTGAGAGCGTGGGCTAAGTGTAACGCCATCTATTATCAAATAGCGGAAACACATATCGAAACTACTCGACCTATCACGAATGTTCTAGACAATTGAAGAGTTGTTGTATCGACTATAAAAGAGTTGCAGAGATGACACGAAAACAGTTAGTAATCGGATCTACTCGAAGCGAAACGGCGAATGGATCACCTGAAGCGAAGCGGGAGAAGTGAATTGCGATTTTTCAAGTGTTTAATACTTTTAATTTTTACTTCAGTAAATTTTTTATTTATCCTGAACCTCAATGCGTAACAATAAGTTTATGCTTACTCTTGCACGCACACGAGGTCACACCTCAGACACTCGTACTTCGTGTAGTGCTGTCTCATATGCTTCCTCAAGTCACATTTCCACTTGTATCGGATCCGACAGAAACGGCATTCTAATAAACCTGGTGCCTGAAAATTCATTATAATAATAACAATGACTGGTAACGAATTATGCATGGTCGTCCAGACTCAAGTTAGGATTCTCTATGCTCTGGGTATCAGGGACTGCCATACATACTTATATACGTTTAAATATATATATGTCGGAGACGGTCATTAGTTTGGTAGCAAAACGAAACGCAGCACGATTCCTGAGAGGTGGCAGCACGATCGCGATATCGTCGGAACTCGGCTAACTTTGTGCTACAACAGAGCCTAGCCGATGGAGGCGCGTAGACGCCGTCGCACTTACCAACCAGCCTTCTTGAAGAGCGGCGCCTCCTTCCTAAGAACTGTCATTCATTTTCTTTGCTAATCTCAAGAGAAGAATTCTAAATTGTTCTAAGATGACAAACGTGATTTGTGTACTCAATATTTCTCTTAACTCGATCACCCTCTGTGCCCCTATGATGTCTGACGATGGTCTCAAAAATACGGTTTCTTCGACATACATATATATGTCGTGGATAACGACTTTTAGTTGTCGTGGATAACGACTTTTAGTAATATTAAGACGGTGGTTTTGATTATTATTTTAAATAATGAGATGTTGTTTTGATAAATATCACAAAATGAAGGGTAGACTACGTAACGCCACAGTATAAAATGGCGGTACGTGGACAGAGTCGTGGCATTCCGTGTCAGACAGTCATTCCGTCCGTCTCAGTCAGTCGGTCTGTCGGTATGTGCAACGAAACTGTCGGTTTATCCTGTCATTGTGAAAGTTGTGTGTGTTGAGTTTCAATAATTATTATTGAAAAGTTTTATTGACTAAACTGAGTTCAATCGAATACGAGTGATGACGAAACTACCGCTCAGCCATACCTGGCGTGCTCCGACATATAGATAATAAACAGACCCAGACAAAGAGCAAATAAATCTGTTCCTTAAACAAATATTTGCGCGGTGTGGGAATCGAACCCAAGACCCTTGGCGCAACAGTCAGGAATGCTAACAACTGCACCACCTAGTCGGTCATAAAGAATTTTTTTTTTTTTTTTTTATTGCCTTTGTAGGCAGACGGGCATACGGCCCACCTGATGGTGAGTGGTTACCGTCGCCCATGGACTTCAGCAATGCCAGGGGCAGAGCCAAGCCGCTGCCTACCGCTCCAAGCCGCTGCCTACCGCGGTTTATCATGTGACAGTTCATCCTTGATAGGTGTTATGATGATGTAAAGTATATGCATAGGTTTGAGTTCGAAATAGCGCATTGCTCTGTGCCATAAGCTATTATGTTCTCACACTTTCAATCAAGTAATCAAATAATTCTGTTTTAAATTCTACATTTTCGATAACATTAAAAACCAATGACAACAATAAGGCCGCAAAATTATAATTTGCGTTATTACTGCCGTGAAGCAGTAAGTAATGCGTTTCGGTTTGAAGGGCGGGGCAGCCGTCGTAACTACACTTGAGACCTTAGAACTTATATACCTCAAGGTGGGTGGCGCATTTACGTCGTAGATGTCTATGGGCTCCAGTAACCACTTAACACCAGGTGGACTGTGAGCTCGTGCACCTATATAAGCCTTAAAAAAACTACTTATACCTCTTGGTGTCTTCTTGTTCTATGGCCTTCCAACATACTCTTCTTAGAGAATCCTCTAAAACAATCCATACATTTGAACTCTGCTTGCAAATATTTCATATCATCAGCTCTCTTCCTGAATTCTTTCAAAGCTTCTGCTTCTGTTAAATCATATTTTCTCCAATTACCAAGATCAACTACTGTTCTATTCTTGATTTTTTGGTTATCATCATTTTCTACATCTGTTTCGTCACTTTTCGAGTTTACTTTTTCTTCTTTTATTCTCACAAATGAAGCTATACGACTATTTGGTTCAGTGTTTTCATAATGTTCCAATATTTCTGAATTAAAGTCTTCATGATTGATAATTTTTTGTTGTCTTAAAAATAATTTAGGTGAGACTCCATTTTGTTTTTTAATTTCTTCATGTGAGTATGAATCTTCGTGTATTCTAATTATGAATGTTTTATTGTTACTCTCATTAGATGATACACTTAAATTGGAATTTAGATATTTGCTTTGCCTATCAATCTTGTATACCGATTCATAAGTTATCTGAAAATGACGTGAATACGAAATAGTACACAAAAATACACTATACATCTGTAAATGGTCGGAGTTTTTTATTTAGACAATATAAATTCCATTTTAATACATGGGTTCAAAGCTTGAATTGCCTGTACAAAATCTGTCATACACATTAATCCAGTATAATAATATAGTTTATTTTATTTCTTTCTAAAAGATTTAGAATACAATTCAATAAAATACAATGTATGGAATGGAATGGAATACATTTGTCAAACCTTTGTAAAATAAAACCTATGAGAAAGCTAGTCTCTACTAAGTTGCAAATATACTTTACGAATCTCTTTTTTGCCACGTACCATTCGGCTATGGAATGAGCTCCCCTCCACAGTGTTTCCCGAGCGCTATGACTTGTCCTTCTTCAAACGAGGCTTGTGTAGAGTATTAAGCTGTAGGAGGCGGCTTGGCTCTGCCCCTGGCATTGCTGAAGTCCATGGGCGACGGTAACCACTCACCATCAGGTGGGTCGTCTGCCTACAAGGGCAATAAACACAAAAAAAATCTCTCCCTCCCTCCTTTTTAGTTGATTGCTGATGTTATGTTAATTTTATAAATAAGTTTACAAATATTAATATAATAAACCAGATGTCAGGAGCTTGTAATAAGAGACCAAAACAGTTATCTTTTATGTAAGTACAGTGTGAGTGTGAGTGTGTACGTGCGTGCGTGCGTGTGTATGTATGTGTGTGTGTGTGTGTGTGTGCAGTTCATTTTTTTAGTAAGAAGTAAGTTTTCTGTTCTCTAGGCACCATAATTAAGAACTCACCCCGCCTTTCCAAAGAAGCTCTCTTAATACCTTTTGTCCGTTGTAACATTTTTCTTTAAATTTATGGAATTTATATAAAATCATCACACATTCATAACAGAAGTAATGTGGTAGGCCATCGTTGACATTTACCTGTAAAATTCCCTTTAAAATATTAATATACGAAAATTGATTCAAACTTGATTGCATAAATTAAAATGTCCATTAGTATTTTCAGAATTGATTTTATTATTGTTACAACGGAAATTGAATTTAACTTTTTGCTACCAACATTTTCTATGGCATTTTTAAGTTTTTTTTTTTCTGTACTCAGAGATCGTAAATTATTTCCTTACATACTTATTGTATTTTTTAAGTTGTTATTGGTTCCCGTGTTTTCAAACTGTAAGTACTCACTTTAGTCAATATCATAATGTTGTTCTTTTTTTAAAGTTTAAATACTCAAGTTTAGCTATCTAGGGTTGGTATGGTGAATTTACTTAAAAAGTATTAAAAATCGACATGTCACAAACGATAAACCAAAGGAAGGTAGGGCTTGATTCTAGATTTTAAAGCCATCGCAATCATTCATTTTCGTAAGCTAATAATTAGCATTATGTTTTCGCGAATGTTTCATTGAAATTCCATACAAAAATCGTAAAAAAATGATTTGTTTACATACCTTTATAGCCATGACTTCTTCATAATAATATTTTAACTGATATAGATCGTAATCGTACATTTTCGCTTCGGTGCGTAAGCATATTCTACATATCTTAAGATCAGACATATTTTTTTAACAAGATATGAAGATTTTCATTCATAAATATTAATTTCCTTTTTGGTGGATCAATACATAGCTATGGTAAACAATACAAGCAGTTCGTCAAATATTGTCAATAACGACAATTCCGTTAATGTCATTCGTCTTTTATGGTTATTTTTTTTAGCAAAGGGAACGGAGCCCATACGTTTATAATACAAAACGGTATATTATAAAAAGCGAAATGCAACAACACCGCGTATGTTGCATCAGATGAAATAGGCTTTCAGTAAAATAGTGGGAATTTACTGAGAGTTCCATTGAATCTTATGAAACTGATGTGCTACATAAATTCAAATAGTTTTGTTTTGCCACGCTAGTAACTTTTACAGATGCTAAATTACTTATAAGCCTACATTATTGCTCGTTTAATACTAAAACAATAAACACAAATCGAAACAATGCCATCTGCGTTTGGTAGGCAGGTTTTTCATTCATGCATTGTCATCACACTGCGATTTACGCTATATAGCTGAGACAGAGGTCAGGTATTTGTTCAGTTAATTGAATGGAATGATCAAGGACAAAGAATTAAAGTAGGTATTGATATTATGATTACTTATGTTCATCAAGAGATTTGCCCGTAAGTGTAGCCAAAATGTTTAGTTGTGTTTTTGTTACAATTGTAACTTAATATGGTTTAGTTACAAAACTGCGGTAGGCAGCTGGTTGACTCTGCCCCTGATATTGCTGTCCATGAGAGGTGGTACTCACTCAGCATCAGGTGGGCCGTATGAGGGTCTGCTACAAGGGCAAAATAAGTTGCTTTTTTTTTTTTTTTTCCTACCTAAGCTGATAGCCCTAGCGGCTATGTCAGCGTAACCCTAACTTTAGTAGGTGAGCTCACGGGGCTCAAACCTGACGATGTTGCTAACACGAACCCTAGCAAGAGCCGTGCTTCGCAGAATCTACCACCGGATCGGAAACGCGATCCACTGAGAAGATCCGGCGAGAAACTCAGTGGGCTGTGTCTGAGAGTTAATTTACTCGTCGAGCCCTTCGTTGCAAGCGACGGGTTCGACGAGAACGGTGACCGGTGCTTGAAGTACCTAAAAGCACCGTTAGTGGATCGGGAGGATCCGAGATGACGTGTTTTGGGCGACGTCGACTGCTTTCCATTCTGTCCGCAGGATCGGGAATGTAATAAGTTGCAGTGTCCTCATCTCGCATGGTAACAACTTATCACTGTCGTCCATAGAATATAAAAAAGGAGAAACATCATATTACATGCAAATAAATAAAAAGTACCAAGTAATTCAGTCTAAACATTTATTAATATCTACTCAGGAAAATACTAGAAATAATAAATAAAAACATACACACAGCTTAATATAAGGTAAAATGTATAATGTACAAAAATGACAAACGCTGATACGATAGGCAATTTTTACTTTTTTTAGTTTTTCTTAAAAAACTTCTAATCATTTTCTGTCTGTTTTTCTTTGTCTGGGAAAAATCAGACTTTTATTCATACTGCTATGATTTAGAAACAGCTACGGCTATCTTTTCGGTTAACTATTCTATTATGTTTTATTAACTTTTACACATAAAACATCAGGGAATCCCCTAGGGCTTAGGGGTTCATTTCGCTACGCGACATTAATCTTTGCAATCCAAGGTCCGTTTTATTCAGTATTAACATCAACAGTTTGAGGTTTATAATTGAACTTCAATTAAGTTTACTCCGTGTTTACTCCATGGCTGAAGATTCTTTTTGCTGTGATGTTTTTTTAAATTTTAATCTTTAATAAATATTTTCAAATTTTAAGCTAACACGAGAGCCGTGCAAAGTTGAAAAAAAATGTCGTTTAAACCAAATAGCCGTAAAAGTCAGTCAATTGTTTACCCAGCACCTAAAAAAATCTAAAATAGATCATTTGAGGGCATCGGGATCCGGGAGACGATCATTTCTGTTATCTCAAGCAACCATAATAACAGTATTGCTTTTCAGTGACCCAAAATTGTGACTAGTACGCGATCAATTCGCCCTTCACTATTCTAGATATGATCGACAAAATAACACAGATTAAAAATACTTCCAGATTGAATACTTACAAATATTCCGTCACAGTAATACTAGGCACTTAGAACTATTCTCATTTGCCGAACCTACTTCGTTGTTGCAACTGAGATGACATTAAATCTCTTTTGTTTGACTGTAACGTTTGAAATATAAAACTAAGATATGAAAATGTAAAACTTAAGATTTGGCTGTATGGCTTAGTTCCATTGCCATTCTCTTCCTTTTTTGTGTGTGTGTGTGTGTGTGTGTGTGTGTGTGTGTGTGTTTTTGATGCACGTGAAATTAAGATGATTCACGTCCTTACGGATCCATCAGATCCAATAACCTTTGCATTAGACGCCTTCAGCTCTAACACTAGGAGCAGGCTTAGGGACCGGTAACCGTACTCGTCGAACTCGACAAAGAGGTCGACGTGCAACCTAGCCCATGCATCAGCCCGCTGAGTTTCTCGCTGGATCTTCTCAGTGGGTCGCGATTCCGATCCGGTAGTAGATTCATTCGCGAAGCAATTGCTCTTGAGTTGTTAGGTCTCCTTCGGAGGCGCTTGGGCAGTTGTTAGCAAATCCCACCCTTCCTGGCTGAGCCTTTGCTCGCCTACCTGCCCTGGTGAAACTGGAAAGGCCTTCGGGACACCAGTAATCTTTCAATCATAAAAAAAAATGATTCACGGTCAATGACCATTGACTTCGGAGCTCTTTATACATTGCGGGTTCGTGAAATATGCATTAAAACTATAAGTAAGAAGTATGTTTTATTTATGACCTATTCATTTGTTGTTTAGGATTATAGTTTAGAAATTCATAGTATGTTCCGGGTTCGATATTCAGTCATAATGAGTATTTTTATTGGAGGTAGGGCAGCAGCTTCGCTGACGTTCGTGACCGACGACGACTATTCATCATCAGTGGGCCGTAAGCCATAATAAGGTATTAAAAAAAAAATAGGGGTCTGGATTGGCTCGTTCTGGTCTCGTGTGTTCACAGTAACCGCAACACAAGAAAATACTAGTTGCTCAATATATTATGCACCCAAATCAAGTTCTAGAGAATGTGGCAACACTGACCGGGATTCTCAAATAGGTTCACGAGAAGTTATTCTTGCATATTTAATATAAAATATAAGAATTAAATTGCTCAAAGAGGACGCGTATTGTATTCTTTATTGGCATTAATCGGTCTTCCGGGTGTCTGAAGTTGCGCAGTGGCAACCCTGTCAAGGGCTCCGAGACCGCGAGCACGTGTACTCATCCACCAAGACTTGGAGCACGGACGTCTTACCTACTAGACCAGAGAGGCTTAGGTGCCAAACCACGGAGTGGCGTTCACAAGCGCATGGTCCTCCATCTCTCTAAAGGCAAGTCGTCAGCCGCTTCCTTGTTCTGATAATATTCCGCTATGAGAGCCGTTTCATCGGAGTCTTCGGATTTCTTCTTTCGATTCCTGGAACAAAGGAATGATGCACCCGCGATAATGACGAACTCGCGGGTAGTTGTATTTATTGCGTTAGGGTCATTTTCACTGGTCGTTAGAGCCCGCATGCGGGGTACAAGAGATTTCTGTTCAAGCATGCCATAGGGCCAGCATGCGATAGCAGTTCTCATTAGTCGATAGCGCGTATTGGGGGACTCCCCGCCTGCTGTATAACGACCGAATTAACGACCAATGAAAATTAAGCGACTCCTACCCACAACTACGAACATAAGCTACACAGTCGAGTAGAAGGTGTGGGTAGGTAAACTGGTGCAAGCCCTGGGCAACTCACCAGGGGTAAGATACACCCATCGTACTGTTTTAAATTAGGACGGTAGTCAGTTAGTGTAGATGCAGTGTTTAGTAAGTAGATTCGATTGTTTAATAAAAGCCACATTGCCAGAAAGGACAACGGCATCTTGGAGAAGCTAATGGTGACTGGCAAGGTGGACGGAAGAAGACTACGAGGTAAAGGCCCGACACGTTGGACTGACCAGATGTTCACGATCCTTTTTATGATAGAAGTAAATAGCGTAGAATGATTCAGAATACTCTTGTTTCGAGGAGGTGGTCACGACCCTCAGTATTGACAAAACCGAAGCGAGAAACAGAAAAAATAAGAGCACGTGTTAACAAACATACGTATAGAAGATACCTTGAAAGTGTTATCAGTGCGATTCAGTTGTTCAGATTACGCCCGACAGATGTCGCTACTTATTCGTTTGTTTTTTTTTCTCTCATCTTACCTTTTCGGATAAGGTTGTTTCAAGTGTATGGTCCTGTAGTGCAGCTTCATGCTGGCCACCTGAGTGAACCGCTTATCGCACAGCGAACATTCCACAGGCTTCTCGCCCGTGTGCGTCTAGAAAACAGAACGCAGACTGAAGCGTGTTTATCGGAAGTTGGACTTTAAGTTGATGGTGTTAAGCTTGCGTAGAGCGCAGACTGAAGCGTGTCTAGATTGGACTTTAAGTTGAAGGCGTTAAGCTTGCGTAGAGCGCAGACTGAAGCGTGTCTAGATTGGACTTTAAGTTGAAGGCGTTAAGCTTGCGTAGAGCGCAGACTGAAGCGTGTCTAGATTGGACTTTAAGTTGAAGGCGTTAAGCTTGCGTAGAGCGCAGACTGAAGCGTGTCTAGATTGGACTTTAAGTTGAAGGCGTTAAGCTTGCGTAGAGCGCAGACTGAAGCGTGTCTAGATTGGACTTTAAGTTGAAGGCGTTAAGCTTGCGTAGAGCGCAGACTGAAGCGTGTCTAGATTGGACTTTAAGTTGAAGGCGTTAAGCTTGCGTAGAGCGCAGACTGAAGCGTGTCTAGATTGGACTTTAAGTTGATGGCGTTAAGGTTGCGTTCGCGTTGCGTTACCAGGTAGTGCCTCTGGAGGGTTCCCTTGGCGTTGAACTGCATGCCGCACGTCGCGCACGTGTACTGCTTCTCGCGCGTGTGCGTGTTCACGTGACTGTACATGCTGTTCGGCTGTTAATGGAAACGAACACGCTTTAACATAATGACGTACAGACAAATTCACCGGTCATAGTTCTCGTCGAACCCGTCGCTTGTGACGAAGGGCTCGACGAGTAAATTAACCCACAGACACAGCCCACTGAGTTTCTCGCCGGATCTTCTCAGCGGGTCGCGTGGTTCGCGTTAGGGTACTTGTTAGCAACAACGTCAGGTTTGAGCCTCGCGAGCTCACCTACTAGTTCGGTGAATCTAGAATAACCCCTCGAGGTTACTAGAATAAATTTCTGACGCGTTATCTCTCTCTCTCTCTCTCTCTCTCTCATGGACTTCAGCAATGACAAGGGCAGAGCCAAGCCACTGCCTACCCTTAAGTACTCTCCACAAGCCTCGTTTGAAGAAAGACATGTCATAGCGCTCGGGAAACACCGTGGAGGGGAGCTGATTCCATAGCTGGGTGGTACGTGTCAAAAAATACCTCTGGAAACGCACTGTGGATGACCGCAGTGGCTCCAGGTAGTGTAGATGAACTGTACTCGGGTGGTGGGTGGTGCGAGATGATGGTATCATCTCAAGCAATTCTTTAGATATTAGATATGTAGATTAGTGGGTAGGATGCTCTGACCGCCAGCAGAGCCCCGCAGATCTCGCAGATGTGGCGCTGGTGCGGGTCGGCGGAGGGCGGGGCGCGCGCGGCGGCCGGCGCGGGCTGCCCGGGGTGCTCCGCCTGGTGGTGCTTCATGTACGCCACCAGGGTCGAGAAGTTCTTGTTGCACTGTCAGACATGTTCACAATACATGTTATATGGTACTTATGACGACTGAGCTTGTAGCTTAAGTATTGTAGGTACTTTTTGACGAAGCATGTTGCTGATAACTCTATTTCTGTAATCTGATGAAGCATGTTGCGGATAATAACATGTACTTTTAGGTTAGGAATATTATTTCAAAGCTATATTTGTTTTATTATAAACTGTTTCTCTGTAAGTGATTTTTGGGAAATTAAAAATATATCAATGTCGTGTTCACAGTCTTAGATATGTAATGTTGTACTTTGGGAGGTGTTAAAGGTGTTTAATTATCATCTTATCTATCTATCAATTATGTTATATACTAAATGCAATGCTAATACTATGCTATGCTATAATATGTAAGTATACACACTTCAGATGTGAACGAACAACTGCAGCTCACAGGTGAATTGAAGTCATCGTGGCCTAAGGGATAAATAAGACGTCCGGTGCCTTCGTATGTAGCGATGCACCGGTGTTCGAATCCCGCAGGCGGGTACCAATTTTTCTAATGAAATACGTACTCAACAAATGTTCACGATTGACTTCCACGGTGAAGGAATAACATCGTGTAATAAAAATCGAACCCGCAAAATTATATTTAGCGTAATTACTGGTGGCAGGACGTACTGTGAGTTCGCGCGGGTAGGTACCACCGCCCTGCCTATTTCTGCCGTGAAGCAGTAATGCGTTTCGGTTTGAAGGGTGGGGCAGCCGTTGTACTGTTAAAGCTGAGACCTTACGACTCATATCTCAAGATGGGTGGCGGCATTTACGTTCTAGATGTCTATGGGCTCCGGTATCCACTTAACATCAGGTGGGCCGTGAGCTCGTTCACGCATCAGAGCAACAAAAAAAAAAGAATCGTAGCATTAAGAGTTGTCACAAGGTCTGTTACAATACACACTTACAATGGTACAGGGTGTTTGTTTTCTTGGAGCTCTTCTTACAACGGTCCCTCCCTTTAAGTTCATGGGCGCGGGTGATTCTCCTGAGCTGTACAAACGACAAATTATAGCAGTGACTTAATAGGTATGAAGCACGCATAAATAAACATATAATCTTTTTTTTTAGACTTTCCACAATCTCACCTCACTGAAGCAAAGAGAACAAGATTGTAAGTACTGTATTATTTTAACGTGTCTAACAGTTGTTGGCTTTACACCGAAGCTAATGTTCAATGTCATGTATAATTAATCGCTACACCATTTCTTCGCATCTTATATATAAAAAATATTTAAATAAAACCAGTTTTATATTTCACACATATGTCCAGCATTCATTCGCCGTCTCTCTTACCTCCTAACACGACATCTCCTATCTCTCTCACTCAGTCATGCTCCATATCTTTCATTGATCTATCCATTTCGTTCCTACCTAGCTAGCATAGCTAACATACGTACGTACATAGAATGCATGGCGGAATGTATCAGATGCTCCTCGTAAGCTCGCCTCGATTCAAATTTGATATCGCACCTCTCACAGTACGTGGTTTCCTCAATCGAATCATCTTCTTGTCTTTCCTTTGAATAAAATTAACAATTAAATTATAAAGCATATTTTGTGTGTGTGTGTGCTTTTTTCGCACAAATCTAGAGCATCGAATTGTTGAATTAACAAAAAGAATCTTCAGATTAAGCTATAAGCTTTATTTTAATTAATATTACATTATCATAATCAAACTATTCTGTTAGCGTTACGAAGCTAATGGGGTGAGTTAATTAAAGTCGAATGTACTTTACACCTAACGATTAATGTTTTTTATATATACTTATTTTATATAATAATATGTAAAGAAAAACCTTTATTATTTAAAACTCTTTAGTTTCTAAAAATTATTTTTCTTCAGTATCATTCAGTGTCTACCAGTAAAAAAATAAATGAATTTTGTATAATATATTATTAATACTGTTTAAAATAATAATTTTAAAAGAGATGTAAGGGCTTTAAATGTCGTTCTCTTATTTAATCATAGAAAACACAATTAAGTATTTTATTGTTTATTCATTCTTTACTTTTCATTTCGTTTACTCATTCAGTCATTTTTGGGATGGTATGGACATGACGTGATGAGACGAAATGAAAATGAGGATAGTAAGAGAGTGTTAGCTATGAATGTGAAAGGATTATAAAGGAAGAGGTAGACCTAAGAAGAAATGGATGGATTGCGTGAAAGACGATATGTGTAAGAGGGCAGTGAGCGAAGAAATGGTATATGATAGAAGAGTATGGAAGGAGAAAAGGTGTTGCGTAGAGCCCAGGTGAGTGGGAGAAGAACAGGAGAATGATGAACGATGATTGTTTGAAATACTCCTTATCATTATATATGTCGGAGAAGCCACAATAATTAACACCATCGTCAGATTTCGTAGGGGTGAATAGGGTGATAAAGCTAAGAAAAATATTGAGTACACCAATCACGTTTGTTTAGAACAATTTAGAAAATCTGCTCTTGACGTTAGCAAACGAAAACGAATGACAGTTCTTAGGACGGAGGCACCGCTCTTCAAGAAGGCTGGTTGGTAAGTGTGATGGCGTCTACGCGCCTCCATCGGCTAGGCTCTGTTGTAGCACGAAGTTAGCTGAGTTCCGACGATACCGCAATCGTGTTGCCATCTCTCGGGAATCGTGCTGCGTTTCGCTTAGCTACCAAACTAATAACCGTCTCTGACATGTATATGCATATATTTTTTTATTATTTTTTCATGATCTTAGATTATCTAGACGGTTAGCGTGGTATGGACATGTGATGCGTAGAGAGAAGATGCTTGTGAATAGGAGATGTATGGAAATGGTAGTGCAAGGTAGAGGGGGAAGAGGTCGACCGAAGAAGACATGGATGGAGTATGTGAATGACGATATGAGAGAGAGAGAGAGGAGTAAATGTTGAGATGACGGCTGATAGAAGAGAATGGAAGAAAAAAATTAGCTGTACCGACCCCACCTAGTGGGATAAGGTGGAGAAAAAGAAGATAATCTTAGATTATCTCTGGAAGCGTCCAGGGTCTTATTACGTCACGAGGCCTATTCGCTACCAAGTGGAGATTAAGTATTGCGTAAATGCGCAGTGGCGCTACTCACGGCGTCCATGACGTGCTTCACCCTCCTGTGCATGTAGAGTCCAAATTCGCTGACGAAGGACTCTCCGCACAGAGCACACAGATGTTTGCTCCTGTGCTTCCGGAGGTGCGTGTAGTACGTCGACAGATGTCTGCCGATAGAATTCGGCGTTCATTTCCGACTATACTGGTGATAGGACTTCTTGTGAGTCCGCACGGGTAGGTACCACCGCCCTGCCTATTTCTGCCGTGAAGCAGTAATGCGTTTCGGATTGAAGGGTGGGGCAGCCGTTGTAACGATACTTGAGACCTTAGAACTTATATCTCAAGGAGGGTGGCGTATTTACGTTGTAGATGTTTATAGGTTCCGGTAACCACTTAACATCACGTAAGCTGTGAGTACGTCCACCCATCAATGCAATAAAAATAAAAAGTTCACTATGATTATTTTTCGAGTATTAAAGTGATAACTTCTTAAGGTAAGATAAGACGCTTCGTTACGTAACGCGTGACGGCGCCAGTCTTGCTTCTCTTTCTCTCACGCGTGCGGCAGTATTAAAAGCGTATGTAACTCCTAACAATTTATAGATATTTTTCAATTTATGTTACGACTTTCCTTACATCATCATCATACATAAAATTTAAGTAATAACCTAAGCTTTTCTCAAGTTAAACAATTACAATATTAAATAGTTCAACTTAGATTAGTTTAAGTTATCACTTCTGTCCGGCGTCCCAAGACGCACACGTTTTTAGTACGCTTTTATTAGCTTCAGACGTATGTATGTTAGTATGTAACGGAATATTTCAACATGATTTTGACTCCCTTCAAAACGTCGGATTAACTCGGAATTTGGTATACTTATTAAGGACCAATGACAATTCGATATTAAAAAATAATAATGTAAAATTGAAATTCAACTAAAAAATGAACAGTAAATAATAGTTTAAAAATGATTTTATTGTAAAAAAAAGCGTGGGGTGCATGGTATCAGTAGTTATAAATATTTTATGTACAGATATGAGTAGAAGGGTTATTTTGATAATATCCTGAAAAGCACCCCACCTTTTTTACAATAAAATCATTTTTTCTTAGACCATTTTTAATTTAAATTTATTAAAATATATTTTCTATTTTTTAGTTGGATTTTCTATAAAAGCGTATTTTGTTAGTTTTTTTAAACTATGATTTTTTTAAGACATAACAGGTGATCTAATAAACGAATGGTTGACTACAGATTATAAAATTCAACTTCACTCACTTAAATGTCTCGTTGCAGTATTCACACGTTCTCGTCACACCGTTGTGGAACTGATCATGATGCTGGGCTGACGTCCTGGAATGAAACGTAACAGATCTATTTATCCAAGATTCTCATAGACCGTTTGAAACAATTTATAAGTTAATTTTTGTATGACACTACGAATAAGATTTTTTTACATGTTTAAAGTGATTTATGTTGGTGATACGTTTCGTTTTGATATACCCACCCTGTATATTTATACATCAAAGAAATATGCATATACTGGGTGTTAGGAGATCGCTTGCGAAAACGAATACAGACGATAGTACTAATGACACCTTAAATGATGGGACGGAAAAAAATAGATCCTGACTAAAAAAACATATTTTTAAAACGTTTTATCAGCATTATTTATCCATCATGTTAGTACAGCTAAATGAAGCGATAGTTTCACAAATACATGAAAAAAATACATTACTTAAAAAAACCAGCAATGAAAAACAAAATTAAAAACAGCTGATGCTCGGGTCAACGAAATCCCGGGCGTGGCGCAGACTCGCGCGATCGCACAAATACTTATTTACAACATTTGTCTAAATAGCTCCATCGTCAAAGGTGTCATTAGTACTATCGTCTGTCTTCGTTTTCGGAAGCGGTCTCCTAAAGGTAGTATTCCGATGTTGGCGACCAGGGCGACAGGTGACCGCGACTAGCGACCGCAACCCTGGTCGCGTGACCGGGTCGCTTGCTTTTTTTTTTTTTTTCCTACCTATGCTGGTAGCCTGGAGCGGCTATTCCAGCGTAACCGTGGCAAGTAGGTGAGCTCACGGGGCTCAAACCTGACGACGATGCTAACACGAACCCTAGCAAGAGCCGTGCTTCGCAGAATCTACCACCGGATCGGAAACGCAATCCACTGAGAAGATCCGGCGAGAAACTCAGTGGGCTGTGTCTGAGAGTGGTCGCTTGCGTTGTTTAGGGTTCCATATAAATTCATACTAAGCATTAAGTCGCGCGATCCGATTCCGGACGCCTGTCGCCTGTCGCAGTCGTCGGTCGCGGTCGCCCACATCGGAATGCTACCGTAACACCCAGTATAATCTGTTAGGATTCGATGTCACGAATTAGATATTCATTCATAAGAGAGAACACAATAAACACGCAAAGTTCGGAAATTATAACATAAGTGAAATCGTGTCGTAAGCTGTAAAAACGGTTTAACAATCGTGTCGGTACTTACTCTCTGGAAAATATGAGGTCGCATCGCAAGCACTTGTACTTATTGTAATGTTCACGAATGTGTCTCCTCAGGAGCGACTTCCACTTGAAGCGGATCCGACAGAAGCGACACTCGATCGAGCCGTTTGACTAAAAAGGTAGTTTATCTATATGCATATATAGATATATAATTCTACTGTACGTGTGTATGTCACCGAACTTCTAAACGGCTGGACCGATTTGAATTAATTTTTTGTATGAGTTTGGGTGGCACCCTGGATGGTTTATTTTTGCAGCTGATATCTTTTTTTTGTTTTATTGCTTAGATGGGTGGACGAGCTCACAGCCCGCCTGGTGTTAAGTGGTTACTGGAGTCCATAGACATCCACAACGTAAATGCGCCATCCCCCTTGAGATATAAGTCCTAAAATCTGAGTATAATTACAACGGCTACCCCACCCTTAAAATCGAAACGCATTACTGCTTCACAGCAAAAATAGGCGAGGTGGTGGCACCTACCCGTGCGGACTCACAAGAGGTCCTACCGCCAGTAATTACGCAAATTATAATTTTGCGGGTTTGATTTTTATTACACGATGTTATTCCTTCACCATGGAAGTCAATTGAGAACATTCGTTAAGTAAGTATTCATTAGAAAAATTGGTACCCGCCAGCAGGATTCGAACACTGGTGCATCGCTAGATACGAATACACCGGACATCTTATCCTTTAGGCCACGACGACTTCAAACTTCGACTTGGAAGTTATATACTTAGTTAATATTGATAGTATGAAACTGACCTCACTGTGCCTTAATTTATTGTGCCTCTTCATCATGTCCTCTTTAGAGAACCCTTTCAGACAAAATGTACACTTGTAAACAGCGCTGATGTACTTTGGGTCTTGGGCTCGTGACTGAAATTCGTTTACAGCGTCTTCTTCAGTCAAATAAAATCTCTGCCAGTTTTTTTCATTCAGTTCTCTTTTCTTTCTTTCTATAGCTTTCAACTCAATTTTTTTCCGTTTCTTTTTACTTTTACTTTTCTTATATAATTTTGGTAACTTTATTTCTTTTATTACTTCCTCATATTGTATATCGGTAGCATTAACTTCTATATTATTATCAGAGGCTGTACATTCTTCTGTGATGTTTTCGGCTTTATCATCATCATCAATTAAAAAGTCCATTTTATCAGCAGATTCTTGTTCACAGGTGACTATATCACTTTGTTCATTAATTTCATTGTGATCATCATCATTTTTAATTGACTCTGCTTGATCGTCATCAGGAATGTTTACCATTTCTAAACTGATACTAGTGATTGAGGGATTTTCTCTTGATTTACGTTTAAGAATTCTGCGATGCCTTTCAAAGTATGTTTTGACTCTGGTTGTTATCATTGTTACACCTATTGTTGTGTCTAGATTTTGAGTTGCTCTATCAATTTTAGCCACTTTCTGTAGAGTTACCTAGAAATGTTGTCTCTCAATAGAAATTAGGGTCCAAATGAAGCTATCTAGGAATGTAATGAGGGAATGGAACCAGTATGATTCGGCAAAGTGAAGCAGTACGGTAACTTTTTTATCATGGCCTACTTGAATTATGTCTCAGACCCATGCAAACAGGGCAACGCAAATCTACCATTATCTAACAATGTCCTATCAGATCCTCCTGCTCCATTTGGTCCTTTAATATAATATAAAATATGATACAAAGCAAATTCTATTAGGATATAAGATATCAATTTTAATACCAAGACTTTTAAATGTAAAATCTTGATTCCCTGTTGTTAATTAGTTACCTATTTTTTGTTACTAATAATTTACTTACTCCACCACTTCCCAACAGCCGTTTGAGTTCATTAAGACCATTTTCACATTTGTTTTTAAATTTGTAAAATTTATGTAACAAAGCAGCACATTCATAACAGAAGAATCTAGGCAAAGTATCATTTTTCTTCAGCTGCAAATGAATTTTTTTTTGTTAATTTAACCATCATGAAGTTATTAGCATATTATTATTTATTATCCAAAACATAACTCAATTGCAAATTTAGCCAGTAGTTCTCTGAGAAAGTCAAGCCAGTGTCACAGTCAAGCTGTTAAGTAACATATTTAAGAGTTAATTTAATAACTGAAATAAAATAAATAGCAATAAAGAATAAAATAATGATTTGGTTTCAGATAAATTTTATGGTAACATTTTTAACATTTGTGTACCTTAGTACAACTTCTATGTTCTATTGGATTTTGTAGTGTCTATTAATCCGGGTAGGCTGATTAAACAGTGCGTGATAAGTTAGAGTGAAGTGAATATTTTGTTATTAACATACCTTTGTTGACATTATCTGTTCGTAATAGTCTTTTAACTGATGTTTTTCCCATTCGTACATTTTTACGTCTATATTAAGACATATCCTGCACACTTTTAAATCAGACATTTTATTTTTTCTTTCTTTAGCATGCTAAATTAATAAACTTTTGTGATCTGAATTTATCTTTGTAAATTGTAAATCAAATTTCGATGCAAGATATTTATATTATGTTGTATATGCATTTTGAATTTAAATCTCAATAAACGTATTGTATGTTTTTATTTATTAAAGCCGGCATATGTATTTATAGAATTTATATTACATACACATACTAATATTTACTAATAAATATTTTTTTAAATCGGAAAGCAGCCTATATGTAGGTACCCTTAGTCTCGAATATATTAAGTGTATAATCTATGACCCTTAGGTAGCTACAACATCAAATCGACAATTCAGTTTGGTTTGACAGTGACATAATATTCTAAAGGCACAGACTTTAAACAAAGTGATTGTAGAGTAAAAATTGCGCCACCACTGCGTGCGATAAGCGGTTTGAGTTAACTTTGGCTTAACTCAGGGGGGTGCAACTCCCATACAAAGGAAAAGAACATTCAACTAGCGTCATCTTTAGGAACCGGCGAGGTCATTTTTGAAACGTTTTGGCCTTAATGAACTAATAAACTCACTAGATGGCAGATACGAGTTCTGACTCAATAAAAAAGGTTAGCGTACTTTGAAGCAGTGCTTCCACTTTTGGGGAATTCTCCCTTTTTTAGGGANAATTCCAGCGATTCTAAACGATAAGATTTTTTCATAAAGAGAGTTATTAAAAATATTAAAATTACTAAAAAAGCCACCTGGTGGGGGGTAGGGAGACTAATAATCGACCGTAGCGACGCCTGCTGGACCGGGCTTTAACTAAAGCAAAAATAAAAATGAGAGTTGCGCATCTATCTCTAATATATTAAGTGTATAATCTATGGCTTAACTTACGGCCTGGCCACGGGGATCGGCGGTGCGAACGACGAAGCGGTAGATGAGGCGACCATTCGCGCGGCACCGTTTGCAGGACACGGGTAGTTACGTTCGCGGCCGCGACTAGCAAGGAGGTCCGACAGCGAAATGTCTATATCGAAATTATCTCGATATTGCTTAGAAAGTAATAATTTTTTGGTTCAAGACCTATTACTTGGAAGAGATTGTGGAGTGCACGATTTGAATAAGAATCGGAGTATAGATGGAGAATTCCACAAGAAGCACGAGAAATACAGAATGTATCCAGAAAATTTTTGGCTGGATTTGGGTGGCTAGACTTCCAAATAGCTGGTCTAGTTAGTATTTCAGCAATAAAAAATTCAGTGTTCATTTTTCGCGGCGAAAACAACTAAACTCATTTAATCAATGCACTATTCGCCGCGACTACCGCTCAACTCCGTAGCTCGCACCGTCCGTATTCATGCATTTGTTTTGCTCGCCCGCCATGTCGCAAGTCGCCCGCGCGATTCGCTCGGTACATTTCGCCGGTCGCCACTGCGCGTGGCTTGATAAGTACATTGCTATGCGTTTATGTCCCGTAGCCAGGCTGTTATTTGGGGAAAGTTAGAGATAATTGAAGTGACGGTAAGTTGAAAATGACAGCGTAATAAATATAAACAAAAATAAGTTTCACGTTACACCGTCGAATATTTGGCGAAATAAAACAGTTTGAATTATAAATGCATCTATTAAACTTTATTCCATAAAGAAACTATAATAAAACAATGTTTTCAAGACATAGCATAAAATATAATAATGATAGATGGTAAAAATGACAATGTGTTCGAAGTATATTTCAAATAATGGAATATGGAAAAGAAGGTTACAACAGAAACACCATTCGAAACTTTGCAACACTCAATCCGGATGTTTACTTCTGTGCTTTCAGTAGGACATGCAGTTTAAAAAAAAAACAGCACAATAACCCTTCTACGATTTGTAGTAACCTCATACATACCAGTAGTATGCGTGTTTGTTCGTTGCATCACAAAATTATTAGATTAGCTTGAAAGTCAGTTGTCATTCCCTCATCCACTCCGAGATCTCCGACATGTTTTAAATTCCGCATAAATAATAAATACTAATTTTTCGATATTACGTAAATCCTATCTAAAATGGATATTACATCGACTATCGCATTCACAATAGGGAAGCATACGCATAGCGCGTTACCGTGGTAACGGTTGCTATGCGACTGGTAGTTTAAGAAACAGAGTGACACAAGCAACTCTTGTACCCGGAAAAATCTGTATCTTATCTGAAGCATTAATGTAAAGAGGGTGAGTTGGTACAGTAATGAAACCAGACTTTTTCACAGCTGAGATCTTACAAAAGGTGAAATGCTTAAGATACATACGTAAGCTAATGTGATTTAAGTAATATTACTTAACATTTATTGCATACTGAATATTGTTACAAAACAATTTGTACATATCTAATACATACGAGTTATGTATCTAAGCTGTCACATTGAAACGATAATCTGATCTTCAAACAACGAGTACTATGAATGATGACAGACTAAATTAACTTCAATAACATTGATTTATCTAAACGATAATAATCTGGTCGTCACATAAACATTATTTAAGTGTTAATACTTTAAGGCATTTTTCATTATGTGTGATCTACAAATTTATTTATTTATTTATTTATTAAGTTGCACCAACAAAGTGATCATCAATACAAAACATTGACAAATTGACAAAAGTTCATGGCAGATGTCACCTCAATTATAGGTGCAATCGACAGTGCATTAACATCAAAAATAAAAAAAATATACAGCTAAGATTTGAATACATTTCATTCATTGCTTATGATTAATTTAATTGNGGAGGACCGCGACTGTTGATCCAGAAAAGCAACTTTGGCCATAAGACCGCGATTGTTCACACGGAGATCTTCACATTCTCGCTCCAATTGTTTCATTGTTGCAGATTGAGCACCCTGCACAGATCTGATCCTTTCCAATTCTTCGTTAAAGAATGATAGCGAAGATTCCAAGGTTGACACAGCGTTCTGAACTTCCATTAGCTTGGGCAAGAAACTCATCTTAAACAAGTTCTGTAGCTCCTCTCGAATAATGTCACGGATCCCCTCAGCTGGCATACAAGAAGAGCTATGGTCGACCACGCGAGTTTTGGTACGGTGGGTGACATAATCGTGTTGCGGAGTGGACGCCACTCGAACCGGTGTGTCAGAATTGTCGCCCCCCTTTCGGTCCCTGCTACAACATAACACGCACAACCAGACAGCTTTGATTTCATTGGTCATGGCAGTATAATCCTTCAAGGAAATATTCAAGCAGGAGTGGTGAAATACGGCATCACAACGGGAACAGCGCAAGAACGGCGTGTCCTTTATTTTATCGAGGCATCCCGCACATTAGATAAGGGTTGCCATTTTGATGATCGGAAGAGAAAAATATATTTAATGAAATAAAAATATTGCTGAATTCACCTCTGAAGTACAGTACGCCGAGTACGGTCCTGTGTCGTTATTTCAACCGACCGTCGCGTCGAAGATGTAATGAAGGTAGTTTAATGCGGCAATCCAGATGTTTTTGCGTCGAAAATGTATTTACGATATCCCAAACGTCCTTATCGAAGCATCAAAATGACGGAAATACACTAATTATTGATTATCACAATGACTAAGAGTCGGCACTTTACTCAACACTCGAAGATATTAAATTAAATGAGGAGCAAATTTGACAAGATGTTGACGTATCGTTGACGTACGATAAATTGTAGATTTGTGGGGAATCCCCAATTTTTTTCTGATTTCCTGTAATTTACAGAACTATTTATTAACTTGCAACACATAGTTAGTTTTCCGTAAGTACTATCACCATCATAAACAAACCATCAACAAATCGTTAATGCTACAAACAAACAGATCGTCAACTTTCTCAGTACTGCAATACTTTAGGACATTTTTTCATTATGTGTGATCTACAAATTGTAGGTTTGTGGGGAATCCCACATTTTTTCTGATTTCCTGTAATTTCCAGAACTATTTATTAACTTGCAACACATAGTTAGTTCTCCGTAAGTACTATCACCATTATTAACAAACCATCAACAAATCGTCAACGCTACAAACAAACAGATCGTCAACTTTTCTCAGTACTGCAACTTTTGTACATTTTAAGCTATAATCTACATTTTAAGCTATAACTATACGTATCTAGCAACCCTATGCACTTTAAAATAGATTCTATGTTAGTATTTAAAATAGTCTAGTATAGTATATCTATGTACTGTAATCTGTTAAGTATAAATTGTATTATCTATGCAGTTAACATCTATGTTGTAAATTAGTCTATAATCTATGGCTATCTACAGTATAAACCTTGTCTAAGAGGTAGACTTTTCTTGTTAATATCGATTGTTCGCGTTTAGTTAGCCTTAGTTAGTCGAGCCTTTCTTGAGAATTACATCTGGATTTTTGAGGTTTTATCTGGAAGTATTGCATTTGGAAGATACCTTTACCCATAAAATGTATTAAGCACTTGTTTAAGTTGACTTTTACAAGAACCACTATTGTAGCGTTTTATCTGCAAATTCAGACAAACAGCTTTAACATTGTAAATTATTATTTACTGACATTCTTAATTGTTTAAGACGAGCAATTAGTTTATTTTATCCCAAAGGCTCAAATCAATGAGCCACAACTTAAGACACTGTTAATAAGATTTGTGTGAAAAGAAACGTACCTATTAATATCTTTGACGAACATCTTAGTTGTCTGTGGAAAAACGAAACAGGAAATATGGTTGTCTCTGTCTAAGTTAGTACAAGAAAAATAATAAATGCAAAATTACTTACTACAAAACTTTTGTTTGATGTTCATAAAAACTATAAGTCTTCACGAGGAAGATACAATAATTAAATCTATTCGTATAGAATAATATTCTCTAATGTTCTCAGATCGATGACTTTATTTTAAATGGAGAGAGACAAAGAGTGATGGAGCATACTCTTTCTCTTTCTCGCCAGTGTTGCTATAGATACGCGTTGATCTCGTTAAGTGGCAAGTAAACGAGTGCTCGTGTATGTGGGATGGCAGTGCGCTCTTCAGACGGTAAGGGTACAGACGCCACGGTCCCAGGGCCCAGGTCTTCGTCAGCGCCACCTGTCGAGCGTTAGCGATTCCGATTCGGCCTCCGCCCTGAAGTCGTCCTGGAGGGCGCCATCTTCCCCTTTCTTCCTACGGTTTCTGTTAACAAACCGAATTTAATTAATTGGAAATTGCGCTTTTATTTTAAATTTAAATGCAATGAGGTTTTTTTATTGCTTAGGTGGGCGGAGGAGCTCACGGCTCACCTGGTGATAAACATCTACGACGTAAATGCCGCCTCCCACCTTGAGATATAAGTTCTAAGGTCTTAGTATAGTTACAACAGCTGCCCTACCCTTCAAACTGAAACGCATTACTGCTTCACGGCAGAAATAAGCAGGGTGGTGGTACATACCTACCGTGCGGACTCACAAAATGTCCTGTCACCAGTAATTACGCAAATTATAATTTTGCAGGTTTGATTCTTATTACACGATCTTATTCATTCACCGTGGAAGTTAATCGTGAACATTTGTTAAGTACGTATTACCACGTGCCATTACCATATTACGAGGTGCCAGATTTTAAATGCAGGACAAGTTTTATGGTTGATGAGATTTCAAATCTAAACTGTTAGTAACTAATGAGAAGACGCAAAGACACCATCCCCATGCCCGTTACGGTCACGAAGTGACCATGCATGCCGGCATGGTCGTCATGGACCCCACGTCTTAAGGCGGGGGTGGCCTCACGGGGTTGGATAACTTCACAATGTCATCTCGTTTAACCATTTCAGTAAACTAGTTAACTTAAGCATTATTTTAAAGGGATTTCATGACCTGGTAACTAAGACCTTTAGGTCAAGTCTTATTTTAATTTTAATGAAAACTTTTTTGTATGAAAAATGATTTTATGAAATGAAATGAAATGGAAACGAAATGAGATGAGATGATATGGTAATTTACTGAGACTTTTTCAGTGCATTTTTTGGAAGATCCCCAGAAGTTTCGTCCAGCGGCTTTGTTTTATTTTCCCAAATTTGTGCACTTTCACAGATACTAAACAGTTAATAAACCATCGTTATTACACATTTAAACGTGAAGAAACACTAAATAGACAAAATAAAACAAATCACACAACTTCACTCCTCGCGTTCCCGCCAAAAAGTCCACATAAGCATTTGACTGCGACCGTATTAATGGGTGGGGCAGACCCACCTATAAGTCCCTCGGGTTCCACGTACTGTTATACAGTCCCTCTCCGAGGTCGTTTTAAAAAGAAATTACATTTAATTTAAATAAAATTTATTGATTTATATTATGTATTACAAAGGGGAGGGAAACCTTAAGCTAGCGATTGACGCGAGAGCTCAGAATAGAGACTGTCTGAAAAGCGAGCTATTTGTGATTTTACTCAGACCTGTCGTGCTGTATGGACCTGAGTGTTGGGCGACGAGATTGAAGCGTGAAAGAGGAGTGCATGCGGCAGAGATGCGAACGTTGAGATGGATGTGTGGAGTGACAAGAATGGACAAGATAAGGAATGAGTATATCAAAGTAGCCCCGGTAATCAACAAATTAAAGAGCGGACGGTTAGCGTGGTATGGACATGTGATGCGTAGAGAAAAGATGCATGTGACTAGGAGATGTATGGAAATGGTAGTGCAAGGTAGAAGGGGAAGAGGTCGACCGAAGAAGACATGGATGGAGTGTGTGAATGACGATATGAGAGAGAGAGAGAGGAGTGAGTATTGAGATGACGGCTGATAGAAGAGGATGGAAGAAAAAAATAGCTGTGCCGACCCCACCTAGTGGGATAAGGTGGAGAAAAAGAAGGCTCATGAAACTGCTGAAAAAGCATAGATATCGAAATGTATGACCGAGGGCTGTGTATTTAGGGTTCAAGTAGACGGTTATAACATTACGCACGGATATCGTTAGAAGCGCGGGTGCGTGGGTCCCCCGCCCCAGGACCTACCTCTTGGGATACGGTTCCTTGAGGTGGAAAGTCTTGTAGTGGAGCTTGACGCTGTTGCTTTGCGTGAAGCGTTTGTCGCACAGGGAGCACGCGAACGGCTTCTCACCAGTGTGCGTCTGCGGCAACAATATCGACACAATGCATTCAGGTTATTCTCATTTGTAGTTTAAGAAAAAAAAAACCTAAGCTTTGACTGTGTTTTTTTTTATTGCCTTGATGGGTCGACGAGCTCACAGCAGACTTGGTATTAAGTGGTTACTGGAGCCCATAGACATGTACAACGTAAATGCGCCACCCACCTTGAGATATAAGTTCTAAGGTCTCAAGTATAGTTACGACGGCTGCCCCACCCTTCAAACCGAAACGCATTACTGCTTCACGGCAGAAACAGGTAGGGTGGTGGAACCCACCCGCGCGGACTCACAAAAGGTTTTATACATCGACATTAGGGTTATCTGTGTAACTATGTAGTTATAGTACAGGCACTCACCAGCTGGTGCCTCGTCCAGCTGCTCTTGGAGTTGAAGACGACGCCGCACGTGGTGCACGTGTACAAGCGCTCGCGGGTGTGCGTGTTCAGGTGCGACTGGATGCTCACCGGCTGACACACACAGAACACGTGGCTATATTAGTGTTACGCGCTGGGGTTCGAGATCGATAAAAAAATCACCAAAGCATAACTTAAAAACTGTATTCGACACTTAAACACCCAACGATTCGCTTCAGGTGATCCATTCGCTGTTTCGCTTCGAGTTGTTCCAATTACTGACTGACTGCGTGCCATCTCTACAATGCTTTTATAGCCGATACCTCATCTCTAGAATTATCGAGAATATTCTACACATCCCTAGTAGTAGTTTCCGCGATCTGTGCATAGATGGCGTTGTACTTCTCGAGCGTTCTGGGCGCTACTAGATCCTTCGATATTCGTTCGACTATTCGGCGATAGATGGAGTTACTCTTTCCAGCGTAACAGTAGTATAGTACTGGTGGTAGGGCCTCGCGTGAGTCCCCACTTGCAGGTACCACCACCTTGCTTATTTCTGCCGTGAAGCTGTAACGCGTTTCGGTTTGAAGGGTGGGACAGCCGTTGTAACTATACTGAGATCTTAGAACTTATATTTCAAGGTGGGTGGCGCATTTATGTTGTAGATGTATATGGGCTCCAGTAACCTTTTAACACCAGGTGGGCTGTGAGCTCGTCCACCCATCTAAGCAAAAAAAACAAAAATATATACAGGGGGAGTGGCAGCTGCCGCCATCTTGTCTTCCGGTTTGAAGACAGAGGTTTTTTTTTCTACCTATTCACTGGTAGCCTAAGAGGCTATTCCAGCTACGTCCAGACGGGTAGGTAAGCTCACGGGCTCTACCTGAGAGAATTAACTAACACAAGCCCTAGCAAGAGCAGTGCTTCGCAAAATCTACCACCGGATTCCAATCGCGACTAAATGAGAGGGTCCGGCGAGAAACTCAGTGGATATGAAGAGTGAGATGATTGTTATACAATTAATCCTCGTATAAGACGCTAGATATATTCCTACAACGAAACCGTGTTCTATGAAACTAGAAGCCAGTACAAAAAGGGGGTTCAAATGGGTTCATAGTGCATAATGTAATTTTCTAAATAACTTTAAACAAAAATCTCGTTAACGTGTTGTAGAAGTAGCGTATTATTGGAGGGTTACTAGGACTTCGACCTAATGTCTCTATGTGGGTGGCGGCGTTCACGTTCCAACATCCCCGGGTATCGGCAACCAGAAGAATATCGCAGCGATCATTATAGTGGATGAGTCGTTGAGGGGCGGGGGGCGTTGGGGGCGGGGGTGCGGACACCGGTCAAGGGCGCTCCACTTACAGCCAGCGAGACACCGCATATCTCGCAGATGTGGCGCGGCTCGTTCGGGAAGAACGGCGTCCGGGGGTGCTCGGAGTGGTGGTGCTTCATGCAGGCCGCCTGCGTCGGGAACACCTTGCCGCACTGGAAATTGCACCTTAGGGTTAGTGTAGCAGCGACATAGGAATTGCATTTGGTGAGTCCACAAGTAATTTAAAAAAAAAAAGATTGACACTTGAGTTGATTTGAAACAAAAATCTAAAAGAATTGGTACAAATTATATGCGTTACGTTAAAGCCAAATCTGTTCTGCCGCATTTCACTGTCGGGTCGTCGTCATTACTGACACGACTGAAGAAGGGAGGTTTTGAAGGGTGCGAGAGGAATACCGTCCTCCCCGGGAGCTTTGCTCATTCGTTTTCATGAGGACCCCCAGCAACACGCTGGGAGTGACTAACACGTCAGCTCCCAACTCGACTCCCGGCGATTATGGTTTAAGGAATTGGATTACGCCCTCTGACACCTCTGGATAGAATGCAGCCATCGAGTGTGCGGAGTCATTCGAAGTGAACTGCCGCTTCTGCGATTCTGCCAGGACTTCGGCGAGCCAACGGCGTAAAACACCGACTTTCCCCCTCGTCCACCAAGGGACAAGGGGGGAAGGCTTTTGGGTGAGCCGGCGACAGATGCGGTAAAAAGGGCGGCCACTGTACGGTGGCCGGATGCGTCCTACAGTCCTCCCTCCCAGGAGACACCACAGAAAGTCCGCACCTTAGTCGCCAGCTCATCCTCAAGTCTGTCTCTGTCCTGGGACATCTGCCGCGTTTCTAGTAACATTATATTAGTAATTTCTTTGTATGAAGACTACGCGTCCGGAACTGCTTTAGTCTGCATTTTTATTTATAATTAGCGACCCGCCTCGCTTCGCTTCGGAAACATTAAATTTTATTATTAATAACCGAGTCTCGCGATATTACCCGCGGTTATTATTATTGTCGTACCGCGGGTGAAGCCGCGGGCCGAATCTAGTCTAAAAAAAGTAGCCTAAGTTACTCCTTATATCATCAGCTACCTATCAGTGAAAGTCCCGTCAAAATCGGTCCAGCCGTTCCAGAGATTAGCCGGAACAAACAGACATAATTGTAAAAAATGTTATTTTGGTCTATGTACCGTATATAATAATATATTCATTCATGTAGTAAAAAGCGGTTATTTCAATACTACAAACAGACACTCCAATTTTATTATGTATAGATGTGTTGGTATTCAAAGGCATGTGTTAAACAGTACAACAGCGATGCTTCAGGTCTGGTTAATGAACCAGATCTGAAGACTAATGAAGTTAGTACCATCAACGTGACACAGATGGCGACTGTTGACACTCACGTAGCTGCAAGTGGTCGGCTTCCGGGGCGTCCTCGTCCCTTTCCGCCTCAGCACCTTGGGACAGGCCGGCGCCGGTACGTCTTCAGCCATCGCTCTGGAGAACAACACGACAACGTTACTGCGCGCCATTACTGCACACAATCCTAGATGTGGCCGAACGCCCGGCTGTATAACTGATACATGAACGAATTGTAATCGCCGCATTCTTCGGTTTTCCCCAATCGTATAAAAAAAAATTTAATTATTCTCGAAGGTTCCAATAATAAGAGATTTCTTATACCCTCATGCCCCTAGACAGGATATGAGGCCAGAACGATATTTTTTTTTTATAAAATTCGGTCCTTGAAGTTTATGAGAATCGCACTACAAGATTTTATTACAGACAGATTATGAAACTCATTAAAAAGCAATTACAAATCGCGTTAATCCCTCCCCACCCCTACAATCGGGATCCCTGCATCGTTCAGGTCGTCGCTGGCGTCACGAATCTGTCACAAGACCTGAACCCCGCGTCTCAAGCTGGTCTCCGGTAACCATTTACCATCGGGCAATAAACAAAAACAATCTACCCTCTTGTTTATTTAAATACGCGACGTTATTGATTAGTCCGTGTAAGACTACATTTTTTACTGGTGTTAGGTCCTCTTGTGAGTCCACACTTGTAGGTACCAATACCCTGCCTATTTCTGCCGTGAAGCAGTAACGCGTTTCGGTTTGGAGGGCGGGGCAGCCGTTGTAACTATACTTGAGACTTATTCGATGGCGCATTTACGTTGTAGATGTCTATGGGCTCCAGTAACCACTTAACACCAGGTGGGCTGTGAGCTCGTCCACCCATCTAAGCAATAAAAAAATAAAAAAGACGTTGTCGTCGTGTGGTGGGTGGGTGCTTTGGACAAGTACCCACTCTGGCTCCACTGAGTGCATGTCTGAGTGAAAGAGATGCTCCTCAAAAGCTTCCTTCGTCTCGAACTTGATGTCGCAGCGCTCGCAGTACGTGTTCACCTCGCCCTGCTGCTTCACGCCTCCTGCGGACTGTGGACAACACTTGGCGGTAACGCGGTGCCTTTGCAAGGCGAGTGCAAGACCCATCTGGTGGCACTCAGGCATTAGATAACGGCAAGTGTCATAGCTCAGCTTGAGACATGCGGTTCAGTTTTAAATTGTGTTCAAATTTAATCTATATGGAATATTAAATGTCTGTCTGATGGGAAACACAAAATCTGACTGACTGATGGAAAACACAAAAAGTTCATTCCCGATTCTGCGGAAAAAATGGAAAGCAGTCGACGTCGTCCCAAACACGTCATTTCGGATCCTCCCGATCCACTAACGGTGCTTTTAGGTACCTCAAGCCCCGGTCACCGTTCTCGTCGAACCCGTCGCTTGCGACGAAGGGCTCGACGAGTAAATTAACCTACAGACACAGCCCACTGAGTTTCCCGCTGGATCTTCTCAGTGGGTTGCGTTTCCGATACGGTGGTAGATTCTGCGAAGCACGGCACTTGCTAGGGTTCGTGTTAGCAACGTCGTCAGGTTTGAGCCCCTTGAACTTACCTACTTTTTACGCAGAAATGGCCTCGCAAGGCCATCAGCTTAGGTAGGGAAAAAAGCTTTAGGTTACGCACCGGCTTGTCGTCGATGTGCTTGGCCAGCTTGTGCAGATGCAGGCCGGCCTCGCTCACGAACGAGACGCCGCACAGCGTGCACAGGTACTGGCTGCGGTGCGTGCGCAGGTGCGTGTAGTACGTCGACGAGTGCCTGGAACGAGATGGTACTTATCGGGATCTTGCTGGTGGTACTATGGCGGTCGATACTCCGCATATTGCGTACGCATAATGCGTTTCGGTTTGAAGGGTGGGGCAGCCGTTGGAACTATACTGAGATCTTAGGACTTATATCTCAAGGTGGGTGGCGCATTTACGTTGTAGCTGTCTATGGGCTCCAGTAACCACTTAACACCAGGTGGGCTGTGAGCTCGTTCACCCAACTAAGCAATTAAAAAAAACTGGCCAGCCACTATCAAACCAAACCCCCATCCCGCAAGGCATTTCCTGTCGGAAATGGCTTTGAATAGAGTACAGTCTACGGCGCAGCGGAGTCAACGCAGCATCAATCGCGTTTGAGTGGCAACCGCGTGGCAGGAGAAGACCTGGTCGCCGTGTACACACTTGGCAACCCTCGCGGAGAGCGACATGAGGACTGCCGACGTGACCTGGAGTGATATCAAGGAGCCAGCGCAAGACAGTCAAGTGGAGACAACTTGTGAGAGCCTGTACTAGCGGGGTACCCTAGGACTACAACAACAACAATAACTGGTGGTAGGACGTCTTGGGAGTCCTCACGGGCAAGTACCACCACCCTGCCTATTTCTGCCGTGCAGCAGTAATACGTTTCGGTTTGAAGGGCGGGGCAGCCGCTGTTCTGATATAAGTGAGACCTTAGAACTCTTATCTGAAGGTAAGTGGCGGCATTTACGTTGTATATCTATAGGCTGCGGTAACCACTCAAAACCAGGTGGTCAGTGAGCTCGTCCACCAAACTAAGCAATTAAAAAAAAATTAAATAAAAACATGCACATTATAAAAAAGAAAAATGTAAAGGGACATTTAAATCTATTTATCAATGGAAAAACAAAATTGTAATTTTTATTTAATTCCGAACATTTTCATATTTATATCTACCTTTTAAACCTTCTCTGGACTTCCACAAATAATTCAAGACCAAAATTAGCCAAATCGGTTCGGCCGTTCTCGAGTTTTAGCGAGACTAACGAACAGCAAATCATTTTTATATATATAGAAGAAGAAGATAGAAGATTAACTTTAGTATTTAGGTAACTGTTGTTCCAATGCATCAGAGACACACTTTGGGGTGAAGATAAGTCGAGGTGTGGTCTACTAGCTACAATAATATATGAAATTAAAAATGCTAAGCAAAGCTTTTGTGGTAATGTCAGTTATTGGCACGCATTCAGAAAAGCATAGATAATATTCATTTATGATTCAGATGAGCACAAGCTAATTAAAAATGGTTGAAAATGATTAGTATCCAATTAAGAATTAAACCTACCTAAATTCTTCCCCACAATGCTTACATTTCCTTATAACACCATTGTGATAATCTTCGTGGAATACTGCAGATGATCTGAAATTTTATCCTTTGTCAAAACTGTGTACAGAATTAGAAGTATGACATATTGTAAGTCGGTTTTATATTTTTTTTAAATAATGCTTCTGGAGTATTTCCGTGCAATCTTTTCTACCATGGCTGCGGCTTCAATTTTGGTATAGTACAAAATGTGAGAAACTCTCAACTTCCTACTCCTCCTGGTTCCTTGTTGAATAGTAGTTGCAGTAGTAAGGCATCTTGAGATAATGTTTGAGTACATCTGGCCTGCCCGTTTCTCTCAGATACTGGTAAGGTTTTAAATATTTACTGTAAGTACCAAGCATGTCCTGTAGCTTCTTCTTGCTCTTATGCCTCTAAGTGGGGTCAACGCAGAATGTCTTCTTTTGCCATTCAGGCCTATCATACGCCAACTCTGCACTGACAACCTTTTCTCACATTATCTCTGTCACACAGTACACCCAAGTCTCATAAGGATGTCCTCTCTACTGCCCTGCATTTTTTATCTTTTTTTTTATCACCTAGGTGGGTGGACGAGCTCACGGCCCAACTGGTGTTAAGTGGTTACCGGAGACCATAGACATCTACAACGTAAATACCGCCACCTACCTTGAGATATAAGTTCTAAGGTCTCAGTATAGTTACAACGGCTGACCTACCCTTGAAACTCATTACCGCTACACGGCACAAACGGGCGGGTGGTGGTACCTACCCGTGCGGACACACAAGAGGTCCTACCACCAGTAAAGTTTTGGACCCTCTAAATTTATAATTTAGAAAGAACAAAAGTAATTGCTGCATCCCAGGAAAAATAATTGTTTGTAAACTAGACAATCTGTGGATCCTTTGTCATGGACAAGAATCAGTAAACACAGTCACCTAATTTATTTTTATATGATGTACTGGCGTTGCCCCAACCAAGTCATTTAACATGATAAGCAGACGTGTTTAAAAGCTATATTAGTGCAAAATTTCACCTAAGTCCATTCAGCTTCATAAACGGCCGTCTGGTGTAGTGGTAAGTGACATGGTCACTACACAAGGGGGTCGCGGGTTCGTATCCCGTCAAGGGAAGATATTTGTATGATAAATATAAAAATGTCTTTTCCAGGGTTATGGATGTATATTAAATATATGTATGTGTATAATAAAAATATTACATTTATTTCCGTTATCTGGTGCCTGTAACACAAGTTCTTTACGAACTTACCACGGGACCAGTTAACGTGGCGTGATTGTTAGTAAATATTTATTTATTTATTTATATAACTATTTTTTCATTATTAAGTGACAAACATATGTACATACTTCCACACTTATAATACTGATTTAGATACTTACTCAATCGTACAAGTTAAATTACATCTCAAACATTTGTATATAGTGTAGTGTCGGGGCATGTGTCTGTTCAGAAAACACTTCCACTTGAAACGCATGTGACAGAACTTACATTCGATTGGTCCGAGAGTCTGAAAAAATATGACACTTTACTACTTTCTCATTACAGTAAGACTATATTTTGTGTAGCTCTATTAGTTAAATGGTAAAAATAACCAATTTTTTTTATTTTTTTTTTATTGCTTAGATAGGTGGACGAGCTAACAACCCACCTGGTGTTAAGTGGTTACTGGAGCCCATAGACATCCACAACGTAAATACGCCACCCACCTTGAGATATAAGTTCTAAAGTCTCAAGTATAGTTACAACGGTTGCCACACCCTTCAAACAGTAACGCATTATTGCTTCACGGTAGAAATGGCAGGGTGGTGGTACCCCCCACGCGGACTCACAAGAGGTCCTACCACCTAATTTTGCGGGTTTCATTTTTATTACACGATGTTATTCCTTCACCGTGGAAGTCAGTCGTGAACATTTGTCGAGTACGTATTTCATTAGAAAAATTGGTACCTGCCTGAGATTCCAACACCGGTGCATCCCCAACATGAATGCGCCGGACGTCTTATCCGTTAGGCCAGACGACCTAATTATCATTACTAAATCTCACCTCAGAATGACGTAATTTAGTGTGTCTGTCCAGCATATCCTGTTTTGAAAACCCTTTATAACACTGATAACATCTAAAAGGAGACTTCAAGAACTTGGGATCTTCTGCTTTGGCCTTAAAACTCTTCTCAGCCTCTTCTTCTGAAAGGTAAACAGTTAACCAGTTTTTAGGGTTCAAATAATTAGCTCTCTTTGTTTCAGCTTTAAATTTCTCCGTTTCCATATCTTCTACCTTCTTTGGCTTCTTAAATAATTTCTTTTTAATTTCTTTCCCATTTTTTATGCAATCTGATTTCCTTTTTCTAGTAACTCTCTTTTCTATTACAGGTTTTTTTATTTTAATTAATAATTCATCGTCAGATGAGAATTTATCTTCTTCTATCTTAAGGGACGGGTCTTCAATAGGTTGAATAGGTTCATCATCTACTTTCTCATCAACTAGTAAAGGTTCACTGAAAACCTTATCTTCCTGCTCATTCAGTAATGGTATTACATTATCTGTGAACACAAGCTCTAAATTCTTTTTGTCCTCAACAACTACTTCTTCTACAGCAGTTTCATCTATATCATAATCGGAGTTGTTACGTTCTTGGACATCTGAATAGTCACTCTGAGAATCAATTTCAATTTTTTCGATTTCCGGAACCCTTGTTTCATAATTTGAACTTCGGTGTCTTATTATCTGTGTTTTTACCCTTTCATTAGCGATGACTATACCTAGATTAGATTTTAGATTCTTTTTCTCTCTGTCTATTCTATTTACAGCTGTGTAAGTAAGCTGTTGAAAATAAAAATTTATATTGAAAATGAATTTGTAATTAATGTTAGTAATTTTTTTTGACGTTCAATAAGTATGTACTTTCATTGATGTTGAATAATTTTTTTTTGATTTGATTTGATTTGATACTAAGCCACTTTTATAGAATCTTGGTTACCAGGTGGTGAAAGCAAATAGGATTATCTAATCAGGATACAACATAAATTCAATATATGCACAAGAGCTAACTGAATTATTGACTACTTCAATTATTCTATTATATTCTGTTTAAGAGTTCTTTTGATATAATATCATTCGTAAATAAACATAGTTACTAATCATCAGTAATTTTTATTGCTCTCAACAGATAGTTGAGCTTACAGACCACCTTAAATCTCAATTGTGGTGTATCTATGCACAAATGCATCATCACAGAGAGCGCTATGTTTCTGAAGCTTACACTGGTAACTTTACAATTTGGACATACCTATCTTGGGTTTGAATTTACAATTAATTGAAGTAATGTGTGAATATGTGTTAGCTACATGTTTATGTGCTCAGTAACTACCTCATGGATTTGATTTTGTTACCTCGTGTCTTATTTGTATCATACATTGTCAGTACACAGTATGTTTTAGAATAGACTTATTATATCTAAATATACGACAGTTTCAAGCTTTTCCACTTATTTCTATTTTCAACAAAAAATCATATTTTAAATGAATTTCAGTTTATTTACTAACACTTCCTTTGATAAGGATCTCTTTGAGGGCTTTCTGTCCAATTTTGCATTTCTCCTTAAATTTGTGGAATTTGTACAGCATTGTGGCACATTCATAACAGAAGCACTGAGGTAGTCCGTCCCGATGGTCAATCTGTAGATTGGGTAAAGAAATAACTATACTTTTAACTTTAGTAAAAACTTAAGGTATAGGGGTGCACTATTTTTTTTTTATTATTTAAATAGGCCAAAACAAAACACTGTTGACATACTTTTATTATTTTATTAGGTTTATTTTAATTTTGGGCAGTTTTCGAACTCTTGACCACACTCTCTTAAATAAAGACATGAATTTTTTGCAACTGGGTATGAATTATGTGAAGAACTATAAATTTCAATGTTTAACTGCTTTTTTGTTGGACCATGTCTTGTATAATGTCTAGATAGTTATATCTCAGTTAATCTAACCATTACATATTCGTGTTTATGTACATATTTGTGTTTACACAATAATCTTGTTTAGAAAATGATTGATTGTTGTTGTTGTTTTACTATGACTTAATATTAATTTCCATTTTTTTTACATTTTCAATATTATTTACATATTTATTAAAAATAAAAAATAAAAACACTGGCTACATTCGTAAAGATAAAAATATGGGTTTTGTTGTAACAGTATCAATTTAGTTAAAACAAAGCTTATGTTTTTTTTTTTCAAAAGCACAGAATTTGAGTACCTTTTCAGCCATAATTTCTTCATAAAAACACTTTAACTGGCATCGATCGTATTTATACATTGTAACATCTTTGTTGAGGCATACCCGGCATACTTTTAGTTCAGGCATATCAGTAAATACAGGTTATCTAAATACTAGTGTATCTTATTCAGTTATTTCAGTGGAAACAAGAAAATTATGAAATGCTGAGACGCTAAAATCATTACACTGTGCACGGAACTTGACAGTCTGTGGCTGTGTTGCTGTTAGCAAAAATCTTTCGTATTCTTTGAAACAGAAACTAACTCTAACTCACTGAAGTAGGATCTATGCTCTAACTACATAATGGACCTGTCGATTCTATTAATGTATAAATATAAATACCTTATATTTTTTGCAACTTGAATCAAATATGTTCTGAACAATAATTTCAGAGCTACCTCTAGATTTTCTCTCGAGACAAAATATACTTTTTGGCGGAAATTTTAAAAATACTATATAGTGAACGAATGATTATTTTACTACTTTACCTACCCTACGTCTACGAAGACATTTCTTTGTTCATAAGTTCTGTAAGCAAAGCTGTAAAAAAAAGTTTGAAATATTAAATTTGATTTTTCAAAAACGCCATTCAGCTTCATGCTTATTTTATAATTACGCTAAAAATGTGTAAAAATGCCTGTTAATTAATGTTGAAAATTACCCTTGTTTTTTTGTTGATTGTGAAAGGATGTTTTTTTTTTTTCAAAAACAATATTCATTTAAACAATTTAAACGAAAGTATTCGTACACAATGAGATAAAAAAGAGCTGTAAGAGAAAACATATATTAGTCAACAAAGTGACAGCATCGCTATACCGTAATCAAGCCCGACTTGTAGAAAAGCAAATTTACAAATTAACGGCTTAAATTAATTTAATAAAGATTCAAGAGATATTGTACCTAAGCTATTAAATTTTAATTAATCACATCTCTGTCTCAAACTCATCCACTATCTTATCAAGTCAAAATTATGTGTCAAATCTTCTGTCAAAAGCAACCACAGCACAGTATATCCTGTTTTTTTTTTAAATATACTCATAGCCTTTTTTTATACTTGCCTTCATGTTTTCAGTGAGTACTTTTTTCGAACTTCACGTTGCAGCTATGTACATTGAGCACTGTGACATCAGCGACAGCCAAGCGTAAAAGTGTTTTCAATCAAAGCCAAGCTTTTTCCTAACTAAATAAACAAAACAAGCGATGATTGTGTGGTTCTAGCGTAACGCGAGCTCGTCTAAAAGTTTTATTAGCGGGTTAGTGGTATACGAACTTAAATTAGATAGGTTGAAAATTTGACCTTATTTTGTTATAACTATGCAAACTAATTTCAATGTAAGTGGCTGGTTTGTGTTATTCTACAAATCATAATACCACAGTAATTTAATTAAAAGTCGTTCTGATGCTGCTACTACTAGACAACATTTTCTTTGAGATTGCCTACAGTACTGGGAGTACATAAGTACTATTAAAACGCGTTCAAGAATAATTTCAACGGCAATGGAATTACATTAAAAAAATCAAACCAGCTAAATTTATGATCATCGGTAGTCAGTAGTAGCTTGGCTGTGCATCTTGCTGACATCTATGAGCGACGGTAACCAGTCCACCATCAGATGGTTCATATGGAGAGTCTGTTGCATTGTTAATAAAAAGCGGATTTTCGTAATTACTAATGCGCAAAGGTAGAACATAGGTACTTCAAGTCTGGCAGTTTCCACCATCCCACCTATTTCTGCTGCGAAGCAATATGACTTCCGGTTGGTTGTGAGAGTAGTTCGACGAGCGAACTAACCCATAGACACAGCCCACTGAGCTTCTCGCCGGATCTTCTCAGTGGGTCGCGATTCCGATCCAGTGGTAAATTCTGCGAAGCACTGCTTGCTAGGACTAGCGTTCGCAAAATTTCTTGTATTGAGCACGCGAGCTCACCTCTCCGGGCGTAACTGGAATAGCCCTCTTGGCTACCAGGGATCGGTATGGAAAAATGTGACAGTAGTAATTGTGAAATATGATTGAGTTAAAATCTCATGTCGGAAGGTGAAGAAATAACATGGTGTAGTAGTCAAACCCGCAAAATTATAAATTACCTACGTAATTACCGGTGGTAGGACGTCTTGTGAGTACGCACGGGTAGGTACTTAGGTACCATCACCCTGTCTATTTCGACCGTGAAGCAGTAATGCGTTTCGGTTTAAAGGGTGGGGCAGCCGTTGTGACTACTGAAACCTTAGAACTTACATACACACCTCAAGATGAGATCGTGCAACCACCTAAGCAAAAAATAAATAAAAAAATGCCTGATCATCTACAGTCGATAGACTTTACTTTTAGGAGGAAATAGGGTAATACGAAATGATTCGACGAGATCGATTCCGGCCTTTTAACACCGGTGGGTTTATGTTAACGAGTCATTACGTCCGTGCCCTACCCTAGTCTTTTATGATATCAAGTGTAACATCTATGGATGTGACGGAAGTAGATTTAGTATTTATTTATTTAACAGTCTCTTGGCTTCTAGTATCTTTGTGTCGTATTTTATAGTGTTTATAAATTCATATATTTATTTATTTGTTGCCCTTCTAAGTCGAGTGGGCCAGATTGCATTCCGGCCGTGGTTTTGAAAACGTGCGCCCCTGAGTGAATACCTACGCTAACGAGTTTGTATCGCCTCTCGTATAGTACTTATAGGGTTCCGTCTTCATGGAAGACTGCCTATGTCCACCCTATCCCCAAGAAGGGTGACCGGTCGGACCCATCGAGCTATAGGCCTATCGTTATAACTTCCTTGCTTTCCAAGGTGATGGAGCGAATAATAAATACACATCTCCTGAAGTATCTTGAAGATCGCCAGCTGATCAGTGACCGACAGTACGTTTTCCGTCACGGTCGCTCAGCTGCCGATCTTCTTGTAAAACTTACTCACAGGCGGGCTGAAGCCTTGGAGAGCAAGGGCGAGGTTCTTGCCTTCGACAGGGTCTGGCACAGAACACTTCTGTCGAAGCTACCAGCTTACGAAATCCCCGAGGGACTGCAAGTGGATCGCTAGCCTTTTGCTTCACAAAGCCCGTTTGAAGAAGGACAGGTCATTTCGCGCGGGAAACACGGTGGACGGGAGTTCATTAAATTTTAAAGCCGGATTATATATAATCTGATACCTACTAAAAGGCAAAAATATTTACACGAAGAAATAAGCCAGAACACATACTAGAACTTATTGAGTTAATATTAAGAAATAAATCTGCTTCCAATAAAAAAAATGAAAATGCAAAATGTGTACAGTGAAATGCGAAGTTATAAAAAAATAAATAATTAAAATCAATTTTTCAAAAGCTATTCTTCAAATTTCTACTCTTTTTTTACGATTATTGCTCGATGTAGCTGATAAAGCTAATACCAAGGAAAAGTTCCATAAGCAGTATGTTCCATAAGGCCATTTGACAAATCGGTAAATATGAACTCATTACCCACTTCCCTAGTTCGCGACTACGTTTTATTGGGGTCAGCTTCACTATCTGTACGGTTATATCCGGCTTTGAAGTCAAGCCCAGATTTCGGCCTATAACTTTTATTTTCGATATTATTCTAGTTGACCAGATGTATTTACTTTATCAAATAGAGTGAATGAATAATATTGTAAAATAAAATAGCTAGCTTTTTAATGTGTGTTGAGATATAATTTTAATAAAAATAAAAACATTTCTTCGAAAAAGCCATTTTAAGCTTTGTTGTGCATAATTTTGAATTATGTTTAACCAGTGTGTATGGGAGTCACCCATACACACACAAATTTAGAAAGATTTCTGGTAGTTTTATTTTTCCAACTGGAAATACAAAGGTATACCATACAGCCTAATCTTAAATATTATTATTTTTTATGGAAAATTATAAGATGGCGTGAAATGAAATGAAGTTGATACATTTGAAACATTAATCAATTGGCATGAAATAATATTATTATCGGATGAAATTTAATCTCAGTAAAACGGCGGTTATTTACTGAGACTTTTTCAGTGGACTTTTCGAAGATCCCGAGAAACTAGGTCCAGCGATTTTGTTTAATTTTTTCATATTTGTGCACATTCACAGATACTAAACAGTTAATAAACTACCATTATTATACATTTAAACCTGAAGAAACACTAAATAGACAAAATAAAACAAATCACACAACTTCGCTCCTCGCGTTCCCGCCAAAGAGACCTTGAAAAGATTGGTTTTTCTTATTAACATAGTTATGCTACCGGGAATCGTGACGTGAAGGATAGCCATAATGCCAACACCTACCTTCAGACACACAAACAAACTAAAACAGCAATAAATAAACAAATGTAAACGAGCCAGTGCTTTCCATTAAAGAATTGTGGTTGTTTTAAATCATGATCTTGTGAGTAGTTTGGCTAAATACCAGACTGAAATAAAGTTGCGGGATGTGAATCTATACGACCGCGCGTTGAAATCACCATGACAAAGGACCCGAAGCGAGCGCGTTAGCCAATTAAATTGGGTACGGTGTTGATACACGTGGCTTGCTACCCTTACTGTTCTATTACGGAGTCCACATTCAATTACTGGCCATTCGGAATCTAGGTGCACTTACTTGTTCTTTTAAAGTATGTGTGTAAAAGAGAGAATTGTAGCTTGGGCTCGATTAATGTTCTTAATATTGTTACGCCATAAGAGTAACACCATCTATCGCCGAATAGCCGAACGAATATCGAAGGTACTAGTAAAAAACGTCATCTATTGTCAGATAGCAGAAACACGCATCGAAGCTACTCGACTTGCCCAGAATGTACTCGATAAATCTAGGGATGTCGTAACGACTATAGAGATGGCACGAAGGCAGTTATTATAATAATCGGAACTACTCGAAGGAAAGGATCACCTGAAGCGAAGCGGAAGAAGTGAATTGAGAATTTTAAATTTGTTTGTTAAGTGTTCTCTAAGTATTAATACAGCTTCAATTTATACTTCGGTAGAAAGTTTTATTTATCCCGAACAACAGCGCGTAACACTGTTTCGCATGATGATATATAGGTATCTAATAATAGCAATAGTAGATTGAGGAAATCAATCACATCTTCCGATAAATAGCCTGAATATTATAGCTTTTGGTACGTCTATCAAATTCATTTGCCTTTATAAAAAACAACACGCAACAATGAGGTATTTTCACTACTATAAATATTATGCTAGTTGCGTAAACCTTGACTTGTTTTCTGCTAAAACACGTCATGTCTTCAATCGTTTATCTCATCATTCATTGACTTTTAGGGTTGTCAATTAAATAAAGATATAATAATATTTTTTATTTATTACTTAGATGTGGACGAGCTCACAGCCCACCTGGTGTTAAGTGGTTACTGGAGTCCATAGACATCAACACCGTAAATGCCGCCACCCACCGTGGGATATAACTTCTAAGGTCTCAGTATAGTTACAACGGCTGCCCCACCCTTCAAACCGAAACGCATTATTGCTTCACGGCAGAAATAGGCAGGGTGGTGGTATCTGCCCGTGCGGACTCACAAGAGGTCCTACCACCAGTAATTACGCAAATTATAATTTTGCGGGTTTGATTTTTATTACACGATGTTATTCCTTCACCGTGGAAGTCAATCGTGAATATTTGTTAGGTACGTATTTTATTAGAAAAATTGGTACCCGCCTGCGGGATTCGAACACCGGTGCATCGCTCGACCCGAATGCACCGGACGCCTTATCCTTTAGGCCACGACGACTTCAAAATACTCTTTACGGACTTACTACTCTACTCTTTAGGCCACGGCTTAAATGAATCCCAACTATAATGCATTTTGTACTTAAATTGGTTTTATAGCTACACACCCTTAGCATGTTTTTATTGCCTCCCAGATTAACTTGTAACGAAAACTAGAAATAATAGCTCTTAAATCACTTTGTTCTTAGACCGAAATAGATCGTATCACAGTTAATGAACGCTAAAATCAAAACGTTCCTAAATGGCAATCTGGAATCTGTTCACGGTCACAGACGGCTCTGAATCTGTGGTCGTAACGTTACCGCCGATGTTAATGCTTAAAATACTGGTATTCAAGCGATGTAGGAAGCTAACACTTACTAGTACGAGACCTCTCGACTTATATACCAAATTTCAAAACAAATATACCAAATTTCAAAACATATATACCAAATTTCAAAACATATATACCAAATTTCAAAACATTGGTATTACAAAAAGTCGTATGTGTTCATATGAATGACCACGCAATGAAAAACTATATACCATTTTTTCAATTGTCACACTATCTTCACATAGCGCGGCTTTTATCTGTATGACGTCATTCGGGGGTAAATTAAGTGAGGAGCTAACAATGAAAGGTCAATAGAAATGCATTATTTATTTATTTAAAATCGAAATATTTATTATTAGATTAATATTGGAGGATATTTTTAAACTTATTAAGATCTTTAATATTATTATGATAACAATTTTTTTGTTTTGTTGTCTGTGCCCAGTAATTGATATCCTCAATCAAAACTACTTTTACGGCTTAGTCTAATTTTAATTAATTCGAATTGCGGTTCTGGCACTATGATAAGATGAGGTGCCATGAATCTACTAGGAAAATCTTTAAATGGGCAAGTATCATGTAAATTTAAATGTGTAAATAAAATTTTTGGCAGCCCTATTACCTATAAGTAAGCCTTGATAAGTAATACCACCGTTCTTTGTTCGATCCATCGTCTCTTTATTTGTAATATTAATAAAAGCAGATCACATGTTGATACCTCTCAGAAGGTGCTCGAAAATTGGAGCTCAATAAAGATATTGAATTAAGAAAACATTCAGTAGGATGCCGATACTACTAAGGTTTGTAGTACTGGTATAGTATATATAGCTTTGATATACTGGTGGTAGGACCTCTTGTGAGTCCGCGCGGGTAAGTACCACCACCCTGCCTATTTCTGCCGTGAAGCAGTAATGTGTTTCGGTTTGAAGGGTAGGGCAGCCGTTGTAACTATACTGATACCTTAGAACTTGTATTTCAGGGTGGGTGGCGCATTTAAGTTGTAGATGTCTATGGGCTCCAGTAACCACTTAACACCACGTGGGCTGTGAGCTCGTCCAGCCATCTACGCAATAAAAAAAAAAATAGTAATGCTTTATTTTATTTCTGTGATTTCTGTGATCGAACAGGACTGGAAGTACAAACCACCTAAAAGTCACTGTGGCTTACTTATATCACTTCGAACTTCAGTAATGTCAAGGACAGTCAAACTTCCAAAGACTCAGAACTTAGGTCAATGTTCGTTCGAAGAATGGTAAAGTGCGCGCATAAAAGACATTTTTATTTATTTAATACCCAGAGCTCGTTATCGAAGTTTATGGGATGGACAGAAATAAAACATAAATCTCTACTAGCATTATCAGAGTTAATACTACACGCGAACGACACCCGTCTTGAGGTCTATTGAGATACATCATGAGAAGTTGATGAGAGACTTCAGAAATAAAAGGGCTTTTATACTTATTTGACGGAGCAAGCTGGTTCCATGGTATTTTTAAAATGATGACGTTAGCGTTGCCTTCGTTATCATTGCCTTCCATAGTGATAGTTACTAAGACTCAGATTTCCAATGAATTCCATTTATTACATTGCAAGTGTACAGCGATAACAGCAGAGAGCATCGCTCCGTTCGGGTGCTCGAGTCGGAATGTTTTGTGCGACAACAGTGACTCGTATCTATAGTAGAAAGTGAGGGTAGTTTTAGATAGTTGTTGACATGTGTAACGTCAAGGAAACAGTTAACTTAAACTATTTTTGGTTTAGTGACGTTACGCCGATCTATTCTGATATATTTACTTTTCTGTTCTTATTATGAAGTATTACAATTAAATGTAAGTTAACGTGTGTCTAGAATGTATCAGCGTTTAGAAGTAATCCGTTATTTTTTGAGATTTTTTAATAAGTTACATAACTAAATAGTAATTTAGAAATTAACTTGAAAATCTTGGACGTTTATTATCACTAGTCATAACAACATTTACAGGTACCTATTTCTACCATAGCGGGTAGATAAAGGTAGGTATACGACAAGTATTACTCAAAACAAACAAAACAAAAAAAAGTATAATAACTATAGATTAATTGGTAAGAAAAAGAAATGAAGTCAAATGTACAAAATCAATAAGATGATACGTGCATTTTCAATGTAAAAGTTCAAAATGGGTCATTTGACCCGCTATGGTATGTTTAGTGTTAATCATGCTGGCGACTTTCAAGAAATACGTAGAATTGAGTATTTTAAATCAGCGGTCGCAAGTTTCAAAACGTCACTTTAACATGTTGTCGTTGAAGCTAATAGGGTTCTGTTAAAAGCATCCGTTTCAACACTGACGTGATCCAAAGGAAATTACGTCTATTAGGAAAGATGATACCTTCAACGTAAACATTTCTGGATCGTGTGGACTATTGACTCATTACTCATCAAATTAGGTACTTTTATTAATTCCGAATGTATTTTAAAGAAAAAAAAAATATGATGCTCAATTTATGTTATTTTGTTTCTTTATTTAACGCGAAGATATCGTCTGTTGAGAACTTTATTCTTAATTTCCTTTAAATCTGAAATGGAAGCTTTAATTTATTGTAGAATATAATTAATAGCTACATTAAATGTTAAAAAAAAAAGATGTACAGATTTTAATTTTTTATTAACAAACAAAGAAAAGCAACAGTGGTTAGGAAGTTCAATATTACGAAATTGGGTGTCAAGAAAACTAACCGAGAGATTCTAGAGACTTCGCTGCGACTATTGACAGCCGCTGGTAGGTCTTGCATACGCGATTCAGCCCTTTTATTACATATCGAGGGGTTAAAAGCTATATTCTTTAAGCGACATTTCTGCAACTTTACAGGCGAGCCATTTACAGTTTAAAATTTAGAAAAAATATCATAACAAAAAAGAACTTCTTCGGCTATTTGAATGTGGTAAACTTAATCGAAGTTCAATTAAAAACATCGAACTCTTAATGCTAATACTAAATAACACGAACCTTTAATTACAAAGATAAATGTCCCGTATTATAAGCAAAATATCGCTTAAACCAAATAGCCTTTTACCCCTCAGTTTCTGTTTAATAGTATTTGGCTTGGCGGACGCAGCCCTGTCTCAAAAAAAAACTTTGGATCTGATGGAATGGTAGGTTATTATACGGTTTTTTTTTGTATGATAGGTATTTCGAATACTTATTAGTGCTATCATATGTATTATAATAATATAGAAGTAACGCAACGTAGGTAGGCAAATTTTATATTGACTGATAAAAATATTATTTATTCTATTCATTCCATTAGAAGTGTAAATTGGCTGTATAAGCTAAAAGGCATAAGCCTTAGATAGTGTCAAGCTTACTGAGAATAGCTGTCACTGGCTGTCAAAACTATCTGTCACTTCCTTCGCCGTTGTTTCGTGGCTCGTTGAGTGCGAATTTTCTAATCTTTAAATATTTTGATAATCTCAAGAAATGTATAGCATTTTCGCATTGGTTTTTATAAATAAATTGTCGTTAAATGTTATGGCGTGCTAGTTTTCTTTTAACGATCTGCACACTCGCCAGTTCCCGAACTTACATTGCCAGCTCATAGGTACGCCATGCCTATGTTAATATTGACGATGAAATATAATAATATTAGATACAGAAAAATTTTAACACGTTCTTTAAGGTTAAGTTTTTTTTATTTTTTTTTATTACTTCGATCGGTGGACGAGCTCACAGCCTACCTGATGTTAGGTGGTTACTGGATCTACATTCCACAGTGGTTACAGATCTACAGACATCATCTCTCATCGGATCATCATTATCTATAGACATCTACGTCGTAAATGCGCCACCCACCTTGAGATATGAGTTCTAAGGTCTCAAGTATAGTTACAACGGCGTAGTACCGTGCAATAAACATTCAATACTATTAATAATATTTACGTCTTTATGGTAAGAAGCAATGCTGTAAGGATTCTACATAATATAAATCGTTTAGGGGATTTATTCGTAATTCACCGATGGGAAATAAGCTCGTAAATAAAAACTGAGAGATTTATAGTTGTTTATAAACAACTTACATTCTACGGCTCCAAGATGGACTTGTGTTTTGAATTACCCAAACAAACACATCTGAGTTAATAATAATATTATGTTAAAAAACTGACTCGGTGGTGCATAGTAGCAGTAGTTAGCGCTCATGAGTGTTGCGCCCAGGGTCGCGGGTTCGAGTCCCGCATCGGGCAAACATTCGTGTGATGAACAGGTTTGCTTGCTGTTTATCTGGGTGTTTATCTATACTATTATAATATATAAATCTACAGTGGTTTTACAGATGTTCCGTTATAACTACTGAACCATGCATACGATTGACTTGAAACTTGGTATCCATGTAGAAAATACATGTACTTAATGGATAGGCTAATATTTATATGAGTGTTGGACTCTCTAATAATAATGATAATAAATAATAATGTTAATGATAAACGCGCAGCGAAGCGATCGAGTACAGCTAGTTATCTATATATTTATATATTGAAACGAATATAAGCACGTATCCATAACACAGGGATCCTTAATTTGGAGCCGGATGACCGCGCGTGATTTGTTCCCAGCTTTTTACATCTGAGTTGACGTCTGTATGTAAATTTATTACGGACTATGTATGGTTTTTCGCGTGTATATAATTCTTACGTATAGCCTCATACACGATTCGGCGAGACAAGAATCAATCCCAAAAAAGAGTCCAAGGGACATAGCTGACTAAAAATCAAATCAAAGGGCGTGGTTTCTATTGGATCATAGACTGCCATCCCACCGAACTCAATTTATCGTTAACATGTACACAAATTGATTCAGATGTACGCATAGTGCTTAGTCACACAGTCACACTAATCCATTATTATTCATGGTCATTGTTAAATTTGAAATAAGGATGTGACTTGATCACGATATAAATAGTTTAATGAGACGGGTAAATATTTTAGTGACGTCTCTAAGGAACAAAGGCTCAAAATCACTTCGATTGTTTCTATCAATGATTTGTATTTATTTTAATGCTTAGCTCCATTCTTAGTTGCTCCAAATTTCATATTATGTCCTAACGCCATATTGAATAGACATATGGAACAGAATCGCGACCTGTTCGATGTCATATAGTCACGGTTTTAAGAAAATAAAGTTTTACCAAAATTAAATTTTATTTTATGTAAGTTTAATGTATGTATATATTTTCTATAATATTGTATTATCTATATCACACCGCAACATACCTGCTATATTTTTATATTTTCTAGAATTTCTGTAAATTAAACGGTTGTCTGTGGAAGAGATCGTTTTTAGCGATAAGACCGCATATTGTACAAATGTATCTGCTTTTTTTTGGTTGTTTTTTGGATGTAAATTGTGTTTTAGTGTGCAATAAAGTGTATTCTCTCTCTCTCTCTCTCTCTCACACTCTCTCTCTAAATAACCAACTCATAATTCTCAGTCCAGAAGCGTTTAGTATGTTAAACACTTAATCCGTATGTGCTTACGTAACATGCTTGTAATCTCGAGCTTATGGAAGGCATTAAGGATTTCAGAAACTCCAAGCTATCCGAAATATGAAGACTGAATAGTTCACTTCAAAGGATGGCGTAAATGTTTTAGTTAAATAAACTTTGTTGTGTTCCCGCTATATGGTTAGTGAATATTTTGTTACAGTATATTTTTTTATTCCAGACGGAGATCTCGTTAGGGAACTCAGGAGATATTGATATCAGCCGTTACCTTGTAGACGGAAACATCATTGCGCTGACTAAGTTTACTGGTGGTAGGACCTCTTGTGGGTCCGCACGGGTAGGTACCACCACCGCCCCTATTTCTGCCGTGAAGCAGTAATGCGTTTCGGTTTGAAGGGTGGGGCAGCCGTTGTAATTATACTTGAGACCTTAGAACTTTTATCTCAAGGTGGGTGGCATTTACGTTGTAGATGTCTATGGGCTCCAGTAACCACTTAACACCTGGTGGGCTCTGAGCTCGTCCACCCATCTAAGCAATAAAAATAATAATAATAATAAGTAGAATAAAATTAGTTCATAGTGCATGGGTGAAGTATGGAACATGTCACATGCTAAGTTAGTGTTCTAGGTACAGACAGCAAAGTTAGACAAGCCTTTCGACCACCTGATACTGAATCGTTAACTTAATTCTTAAAAGTTAAAACAGCCATGCTACTGTGCACTCAAACTTTTGAGAAAATACATCTGGAAGTGCTCGAAAACACCATGAACCAGTATTTTTGCCCAAATTATATTTAGATAGGTAGGTATGTAGCAGAAATGGTGCTGAAATTCGCTTTGGATGTGGAAGTTTGTAAGGATTGGTTTGGTTCAGTTATCCCTTAACGCTTTGCACGAATTCTCTTTAAACTTTCACACACTTTGGTCAAAAGCACAAAAATAATTACTGGTAGTATGAGATTTGTTGGGTTGAAAAGTCTTCAGTTAGGACGTCAAAGTCTGCCATAATCAAACGTGTGTGACGTTAGCTGAGCTTCTGGAGATGGGTGGTGGTCTATGACCTATGAAACGCATTTCTATTAGAACTGAAATATCTAAAGGCTCTTATTCCGCAACTTACCAGTGTAGTATTATGAAGAATAGGGATATAGCACAATAATACCTTAATTTCTAAGGATGGGGTGATTTGAGAAAACTGTCTATAAGCTTGAAATATAAGACATGAGACAGAATAAACCAACTACAACGTCATTGTACTGTGACGATGAAATTGGGCATTTAATAGAGCAATGAATTACGATATTCCGTCATCTCATTTTATATGTGCCTCAGAGAGGAATATGACAAATTTCATGTATTGTGACTATGAGGAATTCGAAATTAATTGCTTTAGACAATTTCGTCCATAGAGAATTATATAATAATGCTTATAATCCAGACTACATAGATAATAATGCTTATAATTCAGACTACACAGACTGTAGAGGAATTAGGTTACCAGTGTGCCATGTGTGGTTGTGTGATTACCTAGTGGAAAATGAAGGGGCGCTGTTCCAACTCCATACAAATTTGAGTTAACTTTTACGCGATCGAGAACGTTTAAAAACTCGCACTAAGCACACAGAAACTTGGATATGAACTCCAAAACAACTGATCGATTTTAGCAGCTCAACTCCACGTTTTATAGCTTGATATGGGTCCGATAAGGTACATGAAAGCCTTTAAAAATAAATCTGGTTCGGATCCCATATGGTGTCAACCGATTACCAGGAACGATTAACATCATAGTGTCGGCCCCGGGTCTTATTTTACGATACCAGGTCAAACGGCATTATACTACCTATACTATCCGTTGGATAGGACACACTCTACGGCGCAGCGGAGTTAACGCAGCATCAATTGCGTTTGAGTGGCAACCGCTTGGCAGGAGAAGACCTGGTCGCCCTGTACACACTTGGCGACGCACCGTAGAGAGTGAGATGAGGACTGCCAACGTGACTTGGAGAGATGTCAAGGAGCAAGCGCAAGACAGGGTAAAGTGGAGACAGCTTGTGAGGGCCCTATGTACCAGCGGGGTACCCTAGGACTACAGCAACAACAAAACAAACAACAACTACCCCTTAAAGCGAAGCTCCCAATTGCTTTACATCAGGAATGATCAGGGGGGCGATATTATGCTATCGGATTCCACTATGAAACCCATGTTTTTATGAGGTTGCTTTGACTTATGCTCCCAAAAACGCTTAATAGCCTATAGACAAAATATTCTCAACAATCAATTTCCTAAAAGCATAAATAAAAAATAAATGTTTCTTTCTTATTTTCAGTTCTCTCTGGACTCTGTACTCTGTCACAATTACTCTGTAAGTTTACCGTGTAATTGTTACAATAGAAGAATACTTTCAGAAATTGTGAATTGAAATTGTGTATAAGTAAAAAGCCATTTACCAGATGAACGCCAAATAAATACATCAACATTAAAAACTTCTCTTCTGCGTCCAAGTTTGTTTCCCTTCATTCGTGTATTTCTTCGGAAATCTTATATATTTGCGCCATCGGGGAATATGCGTAGGTACATTTGACAGTTCTCAATTGAGGACTTGAATAAGTTAAGCGCGGAACTGGACGTAGTTTATGGGGGGCAGTGGGAGCTAAAGGTACACAGCAGTAGAAGCCAAAGGTTTAAGATCTCACAGGGGACGGTGATGAACTTCAAAAAAAACGAATGAATTCATATTTATGATTAATAATACGTGGCATAAACGATCTCTGGAAACGTACTCGATAAGGTAAGTTTTTTTATATTAAGGTGGAACTCTGCTACTTTGGCGTAGAGCGACGTCTAACGATACTATAAGTAAGACTAGAATAATATTTCCGATCAAAATGTATTAATGTACTATTACTTTTAAAAATAAAATGTACTATCTATATATTAACACTTGAAGCAAAAAGTTTATACAGCCTTTTTACGAAAATTGCGCGGACCGAAGAGTTTGAAATTTCCCACACTTATAGAGAATATAGAGAAGAAGTGCAGAATGTTAATATTTCTTTATATTATGCATAAAAAATACATTAAATCAATAAATAAAAACATTACACACCATGTATTTGACACAACACGCATGCATACTATTTGTTTATTGTCAAACCTTTAATAGTGCTTATAGTCTGTGGTCAAATTGAGAATAGATTAAATATTGTTTGTCTTTATTTCTTGACGAAATCTGTGGTTATAGAAATATAATAGTCTTTGACAATAGAATCATAATAGTGTAAAAACTTATAATTTCAATTAATTATAGTCGAATTTCGACTACTGCGGGACCACTAGTTACATTAAATGTACTATTACAATAATTGTCCCCCGAACATTTCTCAATTTCGTCCCCTGCCAAGGCGTTGTGCAAATATTTGATGGAAGAACGCTTCGTCACACAAAATAGACGGGGGCTCCCGTTACTGAGTCCTCGAGCTCAGGGGTTTGTCTCGAATTTTTTCTGGTACAACCTTAATCGTTTGTACACCCGGTATTGCTTTTCTTTCGTTTTCTTCATCACCTTTGTTTATTTGTGTAGGAAAAACATTTTGACCGACTTCGAATAGAAGGTGTCTTGTTTTTTTTTTATTTATTTTTATTGCCTATATTTGTGGACGAGCTCACAGCCCACCTGGTGTTAAGTGGTTACTGGAACCCATAAACATCTACAACGTAAATGCGCCACCCACCTTGAGATATAAGTTCTAAGGTCCCAATATAGTTACAACGGCTACCCCACCCTTCAAACCGAAACGCATTACTGCTTCACGGCAGAAATAGGCGGGGTGGTGGTACCCACCCGTGCGGTAGGCTAACTCATAAGAGGTCCTACCACCAGTAATATCGAATAGAAGGTGTCTTGTTTTTATTACTGTGGAATTTCTTTTATGGATTCCGTTTGCGTCCGCTGGAGTATGCGGTTCATGTTTTCAAATTAAACGCAGTTTTGCTGTATGATCCATGATCCACGATCACATTATGAACGCAATAAGTAAAAATATCTTTGAAACTGTGTGTTTTTTTGTTTTTATTTATTTACTAGTAGACCCGGCGAACTTTGTTCCGCCACACGGTTTGTTTCAAACACATCAACTGGTCAACTTCAAAATTCTACAATAAATAACCATAGAATATATTACGTTTAGCTGTCAGTTGCGTTTTGTTATTCCATATCAGTTGCGTTTTGTTATACCACGTTTTATGACACGTCCCAATGAGAACGTGATAAAAAGTCTCCTATGTCCTTCTCCTGGTTCTAAGCTACCTCCTCACCAATTTTCAGCCAAATCAGTTCAGCCGTTCTTGAGTTATAGTGTAACTAACACGACTTTCTTTTATATATATAGATTACTAGCGACCCGCCCTCGCTTCGCTTCGGAAACTGTAATTTATTATTGATTTCTCCACTATTTGATGGATGTTATTATACATATAAACCTTCCTCTTTAATCACTCTATCTATTAAAAAAAACGCATCAAAATCCGTTGCGTCGTTTTAAAGATTTTAGCATACATAGGGACAAACAGATATAGGGACAGAGAAAGCGACTTTGTTTTATACTATGTAGTGATTTATTGTTAAGTTTAACCTACCTTCAAAGCGAAACGCATTACTGCTTCACGGCAGAAATAGGCAGGGTTGGGTGGTACCTACCTGCACGGTATCGCAAGCCCCTCCTTTTGTTCGAAAGAAGAATTTAATTATTCCATATTATTATAATCTGTTGTAAATATTTAAACAATCGATCCACACAGACGGAAAAATCAAAAAAAAAAACCCAACTCCATGCTTTTAATGTTAGAAAAACTCGTTTTGAGACACCTAAAATAAACGACAGCCGAAATAGGTAAATCAATGTGCGTGCGTCATAGCCGGTTTTTTCTAGACTTTTCCTCGACATCCCTTCGAGTAATCCGTCACGCAAGTAATTCGAAGACCGACACACTCATCGCGTTAGCGCGCAACAAAAAAAAATACCATTTTCTGTCACGATGTCAAATTTACGTATTCAGGAGTCGTCGTTCGTGTCGTTTGAAGGCGGTTAGACATTCGATATGAGTATATTATATTGCTGTTAGACAAGTATGGAGAGGCCTTTTATTAAAACTTTTGCATCGTAATTCGAAAAGAAAATGAAGAGGACTTTTTGAAGGTATTACGGGCTTCGTGGTCACAAACGGCTTCCTAAATTTTCTAGGTCTTTCGATGATCACCTGATTGAACGCTTTTAAATATCTCATGAAGACTTCGACCGAAGCTTAGGAACTGTAATAACAATTGACACTATCATCTCGTAATAAATATCCCGTAGTGACACACGTAATAACAATTGAAATACTTTAAAGTTCTTGTGTGTGCCTAGGAATAAATGAGGGCTTAAAAAATCTTGTAGGCAGGTTGATAGGCAGCGGCTTGGCTTTGCCCCTGGCATTGCTGACGTCCATGAGCGACGGTAACCACTTATCATTAGGTGGGTCGTATGCTCGTCTGCCTGCTAGGGCAGTAAAAAAAATCGAAAGAGATTTGTAGTAATAATCATAACATTAAGTCGCACTCATTGGAAAACGTTAGATGGAACAAACTTGACATTAGCCAAACAGAATCATGGAGTTTCGAAACAATTCTATAATCGCCATGAAGTTTCAACACTAACGCATGCTGATGCTAATATGCGTTAGCATGGAATTTGGCTCGACCTTTAGAAAAAATATGGAATGACGAATGATATTTATTTCACTTCGAAAGTAGAATAATACCTCTCACTACTAAGGCCTTTATTTATCAGTAAGACTATACAAAGACACTGAAAACATACGTCAGGAGAATCGTTAATTCGCTCCGCGGGCTTCGCACGACTCTGAGGCATTTTCCGCGATACTTTGAATGGAAATGTGTCGAGACGAGCTGGTCACGGCTACAAACAGTGTACACGTCCGCATATAAACTTGTTTCGTAAGCTGTAAAGCTTGCAAACAAAGGGAGCTTTATCTTTAAGCTTCGTTTAGTATAGCAGGTCAATGATTCAACTTATTTTTGTAACTGTGAGTGCTTTAATTGGGCGGACCTTGAATTATGTGGATATTAATGATTATTGGAGATATTTGATATGGCATGTGCTATATTCCTTCCGCACGTTACCGGAATAGCTCCTTAGTCTACCAACGAATTGGTAGGAGAAAGGATGTGGTTTTTTTTTATGTAACGCGTTATGCGTGACTGTTTCGCGCCATTTAAATCGCTTGGCTTATGGAGAGATGTCGTTTATCTCTGTGTTGCACATCATATATGGGGAGTGTGCTTCTGCGGAAATATGAGGTTATATAAAGGCTATAAAACTTGGCAACTTACTCGGGAGTGCTCTCAGGAATTGTTGGAGATGATACTATCATTTCGATTTTAACATCGCACCGCCCGTCATCGGAGTAGAGTTCATCCATACTACCTGGAGCCACTGCGTTCATCCACAGTGCGTTTCCAGATATCTATTTTGCTAAGTACCATCCGGCTTTGGAATGAGCTCCCCTCCACGGTGTTTCCCGAGCGCTATGACATGTCCTACTTCAAATGAGGCTTGTAGAGAGAATTAAACGGTAGGCAGGAGCTTGGCTCTACCCCTGGTATTCCTGACGTCCAGGACCGACGGTAACCACTCACCATCAGGGATGCCCTATTGTCGTCTACCTACACGGGCCATAAAAAAATAAAGGCTTAATAGAAAAACTTGCTTTGGTCTTAATTTTACAGACTCGTAAATATTAGTGTGTACATGCGAACTCGCACGACACCTACGCGCATTCGTTTTAACACGTTGACTGCCATGTAGGTCACCACTGCCCTACGCGGCGCACTGTGGTAATATATCGCTCTTCGATCTATTTAATAAAGCGCCGGAATATTTAGTAGAATGTGGGAAAGACGAATCCGAAAATACCGAGAGCTATTTCTAAAAGACCTATAAGACTAAAACGTACTTTAACAAATAAAAAAAGGAAAATTTTATTAATAATTAAAATAAAAAAATTCACTGGTGGTAGGACCTCTTGGGAGTCCGCACGGGTAGGTACCACCACCCCGCCTATTTCCGCCGTGAAGCAGTAATGCGTTTCGGTTTGAAGGGTGGAGTAGCCATTGTAACTATACTGAGACCTTAGAACTTATATCTCGAGGTGGGTAGCGCATTTACGTTGTAGATGTCTATGGGCTTCAGTAACCACTTAACACCAGGTGGGCTGTGAGCTCGTCCATCCATCAAAGCAATAAAAAAAAAAATTAGGCAATCCAGGCGCCTAGTAGCAGAATACGACATGATTACTTGAGTGCGACGCGTAGGGCACCGGTGACCTACATCGCAGTGAATGTGTTAAGAAACTCGAAAACATTACATTAATGTCGAGCACGCAACCGTTGTTTATGGACCGTGTTAATAATTATGGTAATGTACGTTATTACGAGCCGTTGTAGTACGTTTTTGTTTTGTTTTTCTTTTTTTTAATTTGTCTCTGAATTTTGTTTCAATAAGCACTAGGTAACATGGAGGCTGATATACGGGTTTTGTTATTCTCATGGATTGTTTAAAATCTCTGGGTCTACGAAAGGTTTTCGGTTCTCTATGTGTTTTGTAGCGTATCTTCTATCGCATTACTGATTCACAGCAGGCATAGGCAGGGCGGTGGTACCTATTCATCTATGCTGGCTAACAAAACAAGGCCTTACCACCAATAATTGCGCAAATTATAATTTATGCGGGTTTGATTTTTATTAAACAATGTTATTCCGCACCGTGGAAGTTAATCATAAACATTTGTGAAATGTATATTTGATTAGAAAAATTAGTAACTGCCTGTGAGATCCGAACACCGACACAGTCGCATCGCTTGATGCGAATGAACTGGGTGTCTTATCTTTTAGGCCACGGTGATGGCCAATATTATCTATGAAGGTCTATCTTCTTAAGATAAAGATCTTAATGTATAAGTCCTAATGAATGGACTTTAAGCCCGTATGTTTGAATGATCAGTAGTGGCGTTTAAGGTTGGACTGTGGTATGTTTCTACTATTTAAATACTTTCGACCTGATTGACCAAATTATAGTAACGAAATATTATACCATACGGATCTAGGTAATACATATCTATATAAATATAAAAGAGAATGTATGTGTGCATGTACATTATGTTCACCTAAAATTTGAGAACCGCTAACCATATTGATATTGTTACGCGCTGGGGTATGGAATAAATAAAAATTCTACCAAAGTGCAAATTAACACTCTTCTTAACACATAATACACTTAACGAACACTTTAAAATTCTCAATTCACTTCTTCCGCTTCGCTACAGGTGATCCGATTACTAACTGCCTTCGTGTCATTTCCGCAACGCTTTTATAGTCGATACAACATCCCTAGAATTATCGATCTTGACAAGTCGAGTAGTTTCGAAATGTGTTTCCACGATTTGATAATAGATGGCGTTTTACTTGTCGAGCGTTCTCGATTTTACTAGTTGTTTCGATATTAGTTTCTACTATTCGATGGTAGATGGCGTTGGTCTTATTGGCGTAATAATATGAAGATTTGCACACATAAAGGGCGACATGACCACTCCGAAGAACATATTTATGCTAGTGCCAGGTAGGTGGCACTGGTGGCAGTGATTTTCATCTTACGAACCACAAGTCGAACAAATATGAAATCTTAAGAAAGTTAGCTTTCTGAGTCTTCTCATGGCTTTTATGGTTTGATATAAAATTGAATTTTGTTGCGGGTGAAATCGCGGGTGGGGTTGGCTTAATATAGAACTAACAGTCTTTTCAAAGTATTTTTATCGATGAGTTATAAAACTAAACGAGTCTACGTCTGTATCTGGGTCTAACAGAGAAGGCGGTAATCGTTGTGAAATGGTCTCAAAAACACTCCAACTTTACTCTAAGTGCGGTTAGGTATTGATACACACGGATGCGGCGTACGGCGAATAGGATGCGTAGTCTTATAACTTTAATCTCTTGAATCGTTCGAAGCATACGTAAAAATAACTTTGATGATCCAATTACCGATGTGTTCATTCTTTTTTTTTTATTGCCCTTATAGGCAGACGAGCATACGGCCCACCTAAATGTGAGTGGTTACCGTTGCCCATGGACTTCAGCAATGCCAGGGGCAGAGCCAAGCCGCTGCCTACCAAATTCATTTGATGAAAGATATCCTGTTTAATTGTATAAGTCGTGACCTAATTGCCTTTCTATCTAGTAACGAATGATTGGCATCACATAATCCAATATAGTACACAAAAGTGGCTTCCTTAGTTGTCAGCATATTTTGAAGCCATTTTAAAACTACAAGGGCTTGTGGTTGAGACCGGAAAGGATGATCCCAACAAGGCACCACTATTTTAGAGAAGGGTCAGATTCAGATACGCGCCTAAAACATGAAAGAACTATAAAGGTTTTATTTAATACTAGCTGACCCGGCAGACTTCGTAGTGCCTCAATCTATAAATAAAAGACCTAAACTTTTGTATAAAATGAACTTAAAACAAACAAAAGGATTTCAAGGAAAAACAAAATTGTTATTTTTATTGAATTCCGAGCATTATCATATTTATCTACCTTTTAAATCTTCTCTGGACTTCCACAAATAATTCAAGACCGAAATTAGCCAAATCGGCCCAGCCGTTCTCGAGTTTTAGCGAGACTAACGAACAGCAATTCGTTTTTATATATATAGATTTTTTATTTTATTTAAACCAAAGCTCTGTGAGCTTTGTATTCGTATGTCACTTTATACACCCGCAATTTTTTGGTCGATGTGTCCACGTAACTAATTTATCATTGTTAATGCTCTGTGTGTATTGTGTGTAATGATGATTCGCTGTGATGTGTCCACTGAAGGCTTAGAAAAGCGGAAGCGGAGGCGATTTTATGTGCACAAGCTATAGATATAAATTAATGTCTAGTAAATACCCAATGTTCATGTTAGCGCGTTAAAAGATAATCATAAATAAATAATAGTTTAAAAAAGCTAACACAATACGCTTTTCAGGATATTATCAAAATAACCCTTCTACTCATATCTGATCATAAAATATTTATAACTACTGATACCATGCACCCCACGCTTTTTTTACAATAAAATCATTTTTTCTTACACTATTTTTAATTCAAATTTATTAAAATTTATTTTCATTTTTTTAGTTGGATTTTCTATAAAAACGTATTTTGTTAATTTTTTAAAACTATTATTTATTTTTAATTTTTTAGTTGAATTAACATTAAAAAAAAAAAAATTCAATTTTTTTTTAAATATTTTGTTTTCATAGGTCCTTAATAAGTATACCAAATTTTGAGTTAATCCGAGGTTTTGAAGGGGGTCAAAATCATGTTCAAAGATTCCGTTACGTACTAACATATATACGTCTGAAGCTAATAAAAATGTATTAAAAAGATGTCACAGCGCGATTGCTACTACACGGGACACTAGCCCTACATGACACTGAAGACACACTCGTAACCCGTTTGAACACCGCATTAACCCGCAGGAAGCTCGCAGGAACGCTAAAAATGAACCGCACACCTAATAAATATTTACAAATAACTTCCTGCGATAAAGGAATAGCTTCGAGTAATAAAAATAAAATCCGCAAAATTATAATTTTCGTAATTACTGGTGGTAGGGCGTCCCTGTGAGTTGAGAATGCGTTTCGGTTTGACGGGTGGGGCAGCCGTTGTAACTATCCAACGTCTGTAGATCGTCAAGTCACACATACCCTGCGCACCCCTAGGCGCGGGGACTTCATAGGAGGTTCAGCCCTCAGCCCGAAAAAAAAAGCCGTTATATCTATGCTGAGATCTTAGAACTCATCTCTCAACGTCGTTGACGGTATTTCGGTTGTTGATGTCCATGGCCTCTTGTAACCGCTTAGCTCCAAGTGGACTATGAGCTCGTCCACCCGTCTAAGCAATAAAAGAGCAAACAATAGTACTTAACTGTTATTTTTTTATTTTTTTTATTGCTTAGATGGTTGGACGAGCTCACAGCCCACCTGGTGTTAAGTGGTTGCTGGAGCCCATAGACATCCACAACGTAAATGCGCCACCCACCTTGAGATACAAGTTCTAAGGTCTCATGTATAGTTACAACGGCTGCCCCACCCTTCAAACCAAAACGCATTACTGCTTCACGGCAGAAATAGGCAAGGTGGTGGTACCCACCCGCGCGGACTCACAAGAGGTCCTACCACCAGTAAGTATTTGTTACTTTTAGATTATAATAATATAATAAGTCGTGTCATAATGCCAAAGAACACGACAATATCACTAGCTTTCAACAAAAAGCTTAGCGGGATGTGTCCTGGGACACCTAAAGTTGTACAAAACAACAGCTGTTTGAGCACACGGCAATCTGCTAAATACACAAAGGCTTTTAACTTTCACAATGTCGTACGACAAAGAGAGGTCGAGGTAACTTTGTCGGTACGTTTTGCTGTATTCTGGTTTGCACCGCTTTGAACCGGTTTCGGCGATGTGCAAAATCGCATCGGCAACGACCGCGCTACCGAAACTAGATTTTTGTATTCAAAATAGTTTTATAGGTGGTATTTTTAGGGTTCCTTACTATAAAAGACGGTTATCTCTTTTTCGTTTGATTCCGTCATTATTGTTCGGTACTGATTATTGTGGTACGCGAGGAATGTTAATCTTCATGACGGTTTACATGGCAAATACATAATAAAGTATATAAGGAACCACACGTGTATAAAGAAAGTGTTAAAACGGTATTTCGGAACATCAGTGCGTTAGAATATTCCGCTTATCGTGGCTGCTGCTAATTGCAATCTTGGTCGGATCTTGCTGAAGGCAATCACCGTTGACGCCCTAGATGTGATGTGATAGCTCTGTTCACATATCTGCAATGCTGAGGATGTCGATCCGTGAAATTATTGTGTCTGTATTTTGTTATTAACGTTTTCGTATTGGTATTATTGTATACATTTTCGCGACTAATTATAATGGAGATGTGTGTGACGCTAGAAATGGTCGCGGTTGCTATTTGATAAGAATATTGTTCCCTGACCCCACTATCCTATAAAACTGTAAGATTGCTAATTCAAGATTCAATTCAAGATTGCTATCACTGGTGGTAGGACCTCTTGGGAGTCCGCACGGGAAGGTACCACCACCCCGCTTATTTCCGCCATGAAGCAGTAATGCGTTTCGGTTCGATGGGTGGCGGCAGCCGTTGTAACTATACTGAGACCTTAGAACTTATATCTCGAGGTGGGTGGCGCATTTACGTTGTAGATGTCTATGGGCTCCAGTAACCACTTAACACCAGGTGGGCTGTGAGCTCGTCCATCCATCTAAGCAATTAAAAAAAAAAAACCACACGTTTTACTCTCATGCTGTGGGATGCTTTTAGTTCTAATGCTAAAAGCAGAAGTTACTATACTCGACGAAATCATTGAAGAGACGTACCTCACAGCGTCAGCCGCTGAATTTCTCGCCGAATCTTCTCAGCAGGTTNAAAAAAAACCACACGTTTTACTCTCATGCTGTGGGATGCTTTTAGTTCTAATGCTAAAAGCAGAAGTTACTATACTCGACGAAATCATTGAAGAGACGTACCTCACAGCGTCAGCCGCTGAATTTCTCGCCGAATCTTCTCAGCAGGTTTTTTTCTTTTATTGCTTAGATGGGTGGACGAAATCACGGCCCACCTGGTGTTAAGTGGTTACTGGAGCCCATAGATATCTACAACGTAAATGCGCCACCCACCTTGAGATATAAGTTCTAAGGTCTCAAGTATAGTTACAACGGCTGCCCTACCCTTCAAACCGAAACACATTACTGCTTCACGGCGGAAATAGGCAGTCTGATAGTATACTTCTGTATTACAATTCAGTTCTTCACTTTCTTGAGTTGATCCGTTAGTAATTTCGCTTCGAATGGAACTGTCTTCATATCGCCTATGTCACGTTCCGACTATTTCTACAATTTTCCAGAAAGTTCCCGATAGAATTAGAAAGTTAGAGAAAGTCTACGACTCGTATTGTTTATGTCGAAATCAATCTTAGGGCCTCGATATAGGTGGAACACTGAGGAAATATTCTCGAACATTCGAAAAGTATTTCTAGAATATCGAGAGATATTCAAGTTTTTTAAATAACCATTTTGGCTATTTGAAGACAGATTGGCTTACTTACTTACTTACCGACGTAGCAATATTATATATTTAGGAAACACGAATGTAAAAATAATATAGAGGGGTGCAGTGCCTAAAGACAAGGTAATACCAAAGCGTTTACTCTGTATTCTGGTTATTTGGTGATTTATGTCAATATTTGTGTTGAATTAGAGTCAATTAATTATAGTTTGAGAATAACAAATTTTGTAATGTTTATATTGTAATTTTTTTAAATGGTTTTTCTTATGAATCCTAAATATATTATAATTTTTTATTAATTTATATTATTTTTTATTAATACTACGATGAGCCTTACTGGGTTTCGAACAGCTACGCAGATGCAAAGACCGCTACGCCGTAGCACAACCAGGTGGGCTTGTCCTCTACGTCACGCCTACTATTTTTAAATAATGTAACATGTAAATTAAATGTCATTTATAAAAATATTTCAAACAGGCTGAATGAGCTCACAGCCCACCCGGTGTTAAGTGGTTACTGGAGCCCATAGACATCTACAACGTAAATGCCGCCACCCACTTTGAGATATGAGTTCTGAGGTCGCAGTATAGTTACAACGGCTGCTCCACCCTTCAAACCGAAACGCATTATTGCTTTACGGCAGAAATAGGCATGGTGATTGTACCTACTCATGCAGACTCACAAGAGGTCCTACCACCAGTAAATAGTTTTTTTTTATTGGAACGAAGTTCCTTACGGCAGGCTTGGAGGGGATAGGGATTTTGCTGCGCGACCGAACTGAACAAAATGTGATAGTAAAACCGTAAGAAAAAATCCGTGGAAAAAAGTGCGTGGAATAAAACCGTTAAATGAGACGTGCGCAGGCGCGACAGTCGCATACACAAGCGAGTAGTGTATAATACCTTTCTCTTTCTCCCTCTTTCTTTTCGTTCTCTCGTCCCTTCTCTCTCTATTTTGTAATTATTTCTATTTCTATGTAATTTTATGTTGTCAAACAAAATAAAGAGACATATTTTGTTATTTTAATTGATAATTTGAATTACGATTTTATTTTTATTTTACGTAAATTATTATTTCCTAAAATACTGAATTTCTTAAATACTTTCCTGTACTTAAATAAAAACTAATCAGCAAAATTTAAGAGAAAAATCAAGAAAACCAACATAAAATTGAGCACCGTTTCTTTTTTTGCAAATTGTGTCGATTCTACATTAGCCGAAGGAACTTCGTTCCTACCTGGTGTCCCACGACACCACTTTTTTCTGATATATTTCTACGTAAATCATATTACTAGACATGAGTTCACAATTCTTTTATACAAACGGGTTCCTCAGCAATAGATGCATCCATGACTGGCGTATAGCTACCCAATCCAGTGGACCTTCCACCCGGTAAAGGAGACTGCCTACCTCCGACGTCATGCACCACGGTGACCCCGAAAGTGGCAGTAAAAATCCAGCTTCTATATTGAAACCCGCTACCGTCTATCCTCCGTGGGCCGCGGCAAGCTTCAGCTTCTGTTTTTCCGTCGGCGTTACGTGTAATTGAGTCCGTTAACCGTGAATAACAGCACGATACAGAAATATTAGGCGGGGATTAAGCGCCGAGCTAATCTTTGCTTGTGGACGAAAATATATATATGAATGAGATACTCAATTAAGGATTTTCGTGTATCTATACTAATATTGTAAAGAGGAAAGATTTGTTTGTTTGTTTGTATTGGATAGGCTCCGAAACCACTGAACCGATTTGAAAAATTCTTTCACTGTTTAGAAGCTACACTATTCCCAAGTGACAAAGGCTATAATATTTTTGAAAAAAAATCGGTATCCTAACTAAAACTCCAATAATGTAACCCAAGGTGTAAAAAATTACCTAAAATATTCTTTACATTGCGTGCCTTGCGAAACTTATTGATGATAGAATAAAATAATGTACTACGACTTTGTAGAACACATTATTATTTACTGTTACAGTTATTTCCCAATAAGTGTTCTTTTATTTAAAAAAATAAATCAATATAAAGTATCGTTGAAAATTTTGTTAAAGACCCGAGCGGAGCTGGAGCGGGCTGCTAGTTTATATAATAGCAATCGATTTGTAATATAAATCTGTGGTATACCGTATCGTATTCTTTTCATGGCCTTCGTAGGCTAACGAGCATCGGTCCGCTGGATGGAGAGGGTTAGATGCTCTTGGTAACATATCGATAAGTGAAAGGTAACTTAATCGACATTTCGCTTAATACGCCATATTTATATTGGTAGTTTGGAACCTTTGGGTCTGCGGAGGGACTTCGGTTCCCTCTGTATTTTGTACCGAATGTTCCATGGGGAGTGCTCTGAGGAATTGTTCGAGATGATACCGGCATCTCGTTTTTACCATCGCACCGCCCGCCACCGGAGTAGAGTTCATCCATACTACCTGGAGCCACTGCGGTCATCGACAGTGCGTTTCCAGAGGTCTTTTCTGCCACGTACCATCCGGCTATGGAATGAGCTCCCCTCCACGGTGTTTCCCGAGCGCTATGACATGTCCTTCTTTAAAAGAGGCTTGTGGAGAGTATTAAGCGATAGGCAGCGGCTTGGCTCTACCCCTGGCATTGCTGAAGTCCATGGGCGACGGTAACCACTCACCATCAGGTGGGCCGTATGCTCATCTGCCTACAAGGGCAATAAAAAAAAAAAAAATTAACGATGCGGTTTATTTGATATTAGCATCAACAGTTCGATGTTTTTAGTTGTACTTCAATTAAGGTAACTCCATTGATATAGCTGACGAAGTTTTTTTGTTGTTTATATTCTTTTCCAAATTTTAAACTTTAAATAGCCCTCCTGTAAAGTTGCAAAAACCAAAGAGTCTTTCACCCTTCGATGTAGGTAATATTTTCTTCGGTTTATAAGTCGTGGACGTTGTGGCGTGTAGTCATAATACAACACATACAAAACAACAACACAAGATATTTGACAGATGCCTGAATCTTGCCTACGACATTTTCAAGATAAGCTTGCATATATACAAGTTCCGAAGAACAACATTCAGACCATCGGTCTACCGAGCAATATCACCCGCTCGGTGGAAGATCTTCCCTTTCTCCGTCGTTAAAACTACAAACTGATGACCCCGACGTGATTAAAAATCCTCTTAACGGCTTAATTTCGCGTTTTTTATTATCATCATATTGTCACACCGGTAAGAGTAACGTCATCTATCGCCGAATAGTCGAACGAATATCGAAGGATCTAGCAGCATCTAGAGCGTTCGAGAAGTACAGCGCCATCTATTGTCAGATAGCGGAAACACAATACTCGAAATGTGTGAAATATGCTCGATAATTCTAGGGATGTGGTGTCGGTTATAAAAGTGTTGCAGAGATGGCACGCGTCAGATCGCGTACAGATCAGTCAGTAATCGGAACTACTCGAAGCATAACAGCGAACGGATCACCTGAAGCGAAGCGGAAGAAGTGAATTGAGAATTTTAAAGTGTTTGTGAAGTGTTTTAAGTGTTGAATACAGTTTTTGATTTGTACTTCGGTAGAATTTTATCCACCCCGAACCCCAGCGCGTAACAATATTATTACTATTCTTTTTTGCAAATTTAAAACTTTAATTGGCTCTCGTATAAATTTACTAAAATATCACTTAAGCCAATATGATATACAAACGTGATAAGACTAAGCTATTGACTAATAATAAAAACCACCGACATTCACGATATTAATTCATCGAGGGAACTCCCTAACGAACTTGAACGTTCAATCATCTCGGTGTAATCTAATAAAAGCTCATAAAAGCATATAAAAGTAACAAATCGTCGGAGTGATTTTCCATGTTTATTCCGTTATCGATCATTCAACTTCCAGATGGTATATAAGCTTAATAATTTTTGAACTTGCGAGACTTCGCGCTTAGAACGAAAGTTTCTGGACCTATTTTGTACTGCTTGCTTTCATCATAAGAGCGTGTGTTGCGTGGTGAGCTTCGGAAAAACTGGCGATACGTTCCTGTCTGTGCACTGTGCGGACTTACAAAATGCCCATATATATATATATATATGTCATACATGTATATTCTGAAAAGTAAACATCTTTATATACATTTTTCTTCTATGCGTGTGTTTGACATTGAACTCCTCTTCCTAAGCGGCTGGACCGATTTTAATGAAATTTTTTGTGTTTTAATTTTTTATTTTTTTATTGCTTAGATGGGTGAACGAGCTCACAGCCCACCTGGTGTTAAGTGGTTACTGGAGCCCATGGACATCTACAACGTAAATGCTCCACCCACCTTGAGATATAATTTCTAAGGTCTCAAGTAACACGTCTCAAGTTACAACGGCTACCCCACCCTTCAGACCGAAACGCATTACTGCTTCACGGCAGAAATAGGCAGGGTGGTGGTATCTACCCGCGCGGACTCTCAAGAGGTCCCACCACCAGTATTATTGTGTACTTTTAGGTGGATTCGAGAATGGTTTAGATTTACTAATCAGCCCGGCAGATGGCGCTGCAGTCTGTATCTAGGTTATTTATCTTTCCTAGAAATAATTTATATAGCAAAAACAACGTTTGCCGGGCCATCTTTTTTTTTTTTGTCAGGTGTTAATCACCGGTCTTCCGCCCTCCACTGGGGATGGAGGGCGGGGCATGTTGAAGTTGAACCGACTAAAACCTCCGGTCGCTCAACAACCAGCATCCAAACCTCGCATGAGACAGAACTCATGCAAAGGCAAAGGGGGGAAAGTGAAGCGGAGCACATCTCTCCCATCACCCTCCCCCTCGGGACGCCGGACCGGCGGTCGTCGGCGCCACGACCACCAGCCCTCTCGGTCAGCAGGATATCCGAAGCCTTGCCGGGCCAGCTAGTTGTATTATAAATATTGGATTTAGTACTTGGACACTTGAGAAATATAACGTAACAAAAAAGCATAATATGTTTCAATACGAAATCCGCAGTATCTAATCTAGGATTTCATTTGTGTCCGGATTAATAATATTGTTTTTTCCTTCAAAAGCACCGACAATGTGTATAGGCATATATCTATGACATGTATTTACGTAAATTATCCGGAACATGCTAATAAATACGACAGATAACTGTTACAGTAATCAGTTTTGTCAGATATCCATCTGCTCAATAGAAACAAAGGAAATAAGTTTGGCTTTTAAAATTTGCATCTACCCACGGTTTCATTGCATGTTCTCTTTGATGGCATTGATGAAGTCCATAAGCGACGGTAACCACTCACCATCAGTTGGGCCGTTTGCTAGTCTTCCTACATTGGCTACAAAGTCTTAGTACATGAGGTTCACACGTCCTTACGGATCCATCAGATCCAATAACTCTTGCATTAGATACCTTCAGCTCTAACACTAGGAGCAGGCTGAGGAACCCGGTAACCGTACTCGTCGAACTCGACAAAAAGGTCGACGTGCAACCTAACTCATGCATCAGCCCGCTGAGTTTCTCGCCGGATCTTTTCAGTGGGTCGCGATTCCGATCCGGTAGTATATTCATTCGCGAAGCAATTGCTCTTGAGTTGTTAGGTCTCCTTCGGAGGCGCTCGGGCAGTTGTTAGCAAATCCCACCCCTCCTGGCTGAGCCTTTGCTCGCCCACCTGTCCTGGTGAAGCTGGAAAGGCCTCCGGGACACCAGTAATCTTTCAATCATAAAAAAAAATAAAAAATAAAATACGTGAGGTTCAGTCTTGATAGCCTAGTAATGAATTCTGGTAAGGCGACGATCGGCTTCTAAAAGTCTAACATCTCCTCCATCATGGGCTTATACTTAGTCAGGTCATAAGTATTGTCACACAGTAAAAACTTTTCTTTTAGAATGCTGGCCACAAAAAAGTTTATTGAATTCGAATTTCGAATTGTTCATGAAAATAAAAATGTATACTTTTAGAATTTTACTCATTTTTAAATATGGAGAGGACGCTTAAAGAAGACCGTGTTGCAGTTATTGCGTTGCATCGTTGCGGTTACGCGCCAATTCAAATTTTTAACATACTGAAAAATTTGAATATAACCAAAAGATTCGTTTATCGTACCATCAAACGATACAATGAAGACTCTAGTGTAGATGACAGGTCAAGAAGTGGTCGCCCTCGGTCTGTTAGGACTCCAGCAGTGATAAAAGCTGTGAAGGCGCGAATTCAAAGAAATCCCAAACGTAAGCAGAAACTGTTGGCCCTTCAGATGGGGTTAAGCAGAACCACGGTGAAAAGGGTGTTAAATGAAGACTTAGGGCTTCGGGCATATCGAAGAAAAACAGGACATCGTTTGAATGCTCGTCTAATGGACCTGAGACTGAAGAGATGCCGCGCTTTGTTGAAGCGGTACGCGGGAAAAAAATATCGGGAAATTCTTTTTTCGGATGAAAAAATTTTTACCGTAGAAGAGAGCTACAACAAACAAAATGATAAGGTGTACGCACACAGTAGTGAAGAAGCGAGCAACCGTATTCCGCGTGTCCAACGAGGTCATTTTCCATCCTCGCTCATGGTATGGTTGGGAGTTTCTTATTGGGGCTTAACAGAGGTACATTTTTGTGAGAAAGGTGTAAAAACGAATGCAGTTGTGTATCAAAATACAGTCCTGACGAACCTTGTGGAACCTGTTTCTCATACCATGTTCAATAACAGGCACTGGGTATTCCAACAAGATTCGGCGCCAGCTCATAGAGCGAAGAGCACACAAGACTGGCTGGCGGCGCGTGAAATCGACTTCATCCGGCACGAAGACTGGCCCTCCTCCAGTCCAGATTTGAATCCGTTAGATTACAAGATATGGCAACACTTGGAGGAAAAGGCGTGCTCAAAGCCTCATCCCAATTTGGAGTCACTCAAGACATCCTTGATTAAGGCAGCCGCCGATATTGACATGGACCTCGTTCGTGCTGCGATAGACGACTGGCCGCGCAGATTGAAGGCCTGTATTCAAAATCACGGAGGTTATTTTGAATAAACTTTAGTGTCATAAGAATCTATGTTTTGTTAAGTTCATTTTGGTATATGAATGGTTACATAATGAATAAACTTGTTTCAATTATTTTACATTAAACATGTGACAGAATTTATGACCTGACTAGGTATATTTACCCGCCCACTGTAGGAGGCAGCCTCCCCTCGTGACAGTTCGGGTGACCGGAAGAGTCGAGACTGCGTGACGCACTACCGTCGCTGTGTTGACGTCACCAACAATAACCGACCGCTTGGCAGTGTATTGCATTCCGATCTCATAAGGTAGTTCTGCTCTAGAGGAGTTTTGCGGAACACCAGTAAAACCATCTGAATAGATTGACGGGCCACCGTATCGAGACCGCTGACAAAGTGTCTTCAATTCGTTTGAGTACTCCATCGGGCGTTCTTGGGGTAACCCAAGCGTCTGATTTTAGTATTGACTTAGTTACCCCTCCTATCTCACTATGGCACGTTTGGCCGAGAGTGCAAGAGAATCGTTTCGTGGGTGGCTTTTCTACATACCCCGCGCGCCCACAGGTTGGACGAGCTCACAGCCAACCTGGTCCGCCACTCACTTTGAGATATGAGTTCAAAGGTTTCAAGTATAGTTACTACGGCTGCCCCACCCTTCAAACCGAAACGCATTACTGCTTCACGGCAGAAATAGGCAGGGTGGTGGTACCTACCCGTGCGGAGTCACAATAGGTCCTACCACCAGTAATGCGAAATTACCAATAAAAGTGCCGTTTAGTACACATAGATTTAAAGTATATTTTAACTTATAAATATTTTTTATTCCTATCAAACAAACCGGTTCTCATGGATTTTTTTTCCCCATAGAAGAAAATCGCTGATTCCTCATCCGCGCAGCAGGTGGGGTATGTGGGAGTTGAACCTCACTAAAAACTCCTGCCGCTCACAGCCGGCGCCCTACCCTGGACCGGGCCGGAGCCCAGTCGGAGTTATTGAGACGGCGGGACAGGGTTTACGCAGACCATATTACATCCATTCCGCCATCCCCCAGACGCCGGACCGGCGGCTGCCGGCGACACGACCACCGGTTCCCACGGTCAACGGGCCGGGAGCCCGCCTTGATGGCGCCACGCTGCACCTTTTCCCCCAGAGCGGTCGGGGGAACGTGGTCTACCATCACCCGGCTTCCTATTACGGGCGTGATGTAAAGCACCCCGCCCTACGGCTGGGTCCCTCCCCGCATAAAATGGGTGGAGCCCGAAGCTCTTAGGAGGCTGGGTCACGGATGAGACTCCGGGCCCGACCCCCTGCTTGGCGGCGGCGGATTTCTGTGTAGTGAGGAGAGCTTTGCCTCACCCACCCCGCCACCTCCTTCTGCGAGATGGTGCACTCGCAGTTCTCATGGTAATTATGAATCTCTGCACAGCGGAATGATAATTCTTCAATGCCCTTCTTGATTAAGTTAGGTGTAGGAAAACCAACAAACTCTTCAAAAGCATTTTGTACTGCATCTCGGTTGTTGAATTTTTTTCGTACCAAGAAGTTGTCCAAACCCTGGAAAGGGTCTACCCTTCTGCCAGCACAAAGTCTAGCAAGTACGGTGGATGACGCAAAACTTCTGACCCTGGTCCTTGTAGATTGTAAGAAGATGTACTGAATGTACCTACATTTATGAAGATACTGAGATCTTGAACTTATATCTCAAGGTGGGTGGCGCATTTACGTTGTAGATGTCCATGGGCTTCAGTAACCTCTTAACACCAGGTGGGCTGTGAGCTCGTCCACACATACAGCAATAAAAAAAAAGATTACAGATTATCTGCTCTGCGGTATGAGTTCAAGCGTTGTCGTGCAGGAACAGAGGACAAGGTACATGAGCTTCTCCATCATTGTGCCCAGATCCTCGCACCGGACGTCAGCAGTAACTCTGATGCCTTTTGGTAAGAAGTCGTGTTGAATTATACCGGCATTAGACCACACTAAGCGCTCTTCCACCTGTATAATAATAATAACTAGCGGTCCCGCAGTAGTCGAAATTCGACTATAATCAATTGAAATTGTAAGTTTGTACACTATTATGATTCTATTTTCAAACACTATTATACTTCTATGATCACAAATTTCGCCAAGACTACACCATATATATAACCTATAATAAAGAAAAACAATATATTATTATAATCTATTATCAATTTGACCACAAACGTCAAGCACAAAAGTTTGAAAATAAATAAATAGTATGCATGTGGGTGTGCGTCAAATACATGGTAGTGTGTGTAATATTTTCTTTATTGATTTAATGTATCTTTTACGCATTCTCTTAAAAAAATATTAGCATTGTGCACTTCTTTTCTATAATCTCTATAAGTGTGAGAAAATTTCATACTCCTCCATCCGCGCAATTTTCGTAAAAAGGGATACAAAGTTTTTGCTTCATGTATTAATATATAGATAATATAACTCTTTATTTAACACCACATATACAGAGTAAGCATATAAAACAAATAATAGACGGTGACATAAGGCGGCCTTATCGCTAAAAGCGATCTCTTCCAGACAACCTTGCAGGGAGAGGAATAAGCAAACTGGACGGTGCTATATCTTAATAAACTTGACATAAAACTTACTGAAAATACATGTATCGCATCGCATTCTATTTTTACGCAATACAAAGAAACTCTAGATAAATAAGTGTGCGATAAAAGAAACCATTAATTAATTCCTTCTCTGTTTGCTTAGTTAATCCGTACAAAGAGCACGGGAACGCGTCTGTTTGTCGCGCAGTTTATTATTCAGAGACCGGTGTGCGTGAAAATAAATAGCTTTAGACTCCTTGTAGATTGTAAGTTAATATTAACTAGTGGTCACCTGGTAGTCGAAATTCGACCATAATTATTAATTTAAATTATAAGTTTGAAAAATATTATGGTTCTATTGTCAAAGACTTTGTCTTTAATCACAGATGTCACCAAGGCTACACTATAGGACAAATAATATTAAAGACAAACATTATTAATGTATTCATCTCAATTTTACTATAGTATTAACAATAAACAAAAGAGTATAACTATATATGCGTGTGTGTCAAATACATGATAGTGTGTGTAGTGTTTTTTTTTTATTGATTTTAAGTATTTTTATGCATAATTAAAAAAAAACCTAAGCACTCCTTCTGGATGTTCTCTATAAGTGTGGGAAATTTTATACTCCTCCGTCTACGCAATTTTCGTAAGTTTTTGCTTCACGTATTAATATATAGATTATGTTTGTTTAAATTCCCGCAAATGACTCGAAGATAACATTTTTCTTATTTATTGCTTAGATGGGTGAACGAGCTCACAGCCTACCTAATGTTAAGTATTTACCTACTGGAGCCCATAGACATTTACCCCATACCCCATACCCCACTCACCTTGAGATATAAGTTCTAAGATCTCAGTATAGTTACAACGGCTGACCCACCCTTCAAACCGAAGTGCATTACTACTTCATGGCAGATGTAGGCAGGGTGGTGGTACCCACGTCTTGTCTCTAAACAGGTGGCTGCATTGACGTGGTTGATATCTGTGGACTCCGGTGATTTAACACCAGATGGGCAGTGAGCTCGTCCATTCACCATAGCAATAAAAAAAGGTTAAAGTTTCATCAAGTGAGTTATATTACCAGCGTTACACCTCACATGTCAGGCCAATGCATGGCTACTTTGACACACATAGCGGCAGAGGTAGGCGATTTAAACATATAGTTCGTTCGGAGATGGAAAATAAACAAACAAAAAGACCACAAAATTTCTTTCACACTATTCAAAGATAGTCCGTCTGTATACTTACTCGTAGAAATAATATCTGAAAGTCGATACATAAAATATTGGTACAGTCGGGCTCAATAAGCATACTTGAGTGCGCGATCGTAAACCGTGACAGATGCATTTGTAATACCGCATTGAGTGTACCTACTCACCGCCCCTACTAACGGTTCCTAGACTTTAATAACGATCGACTTTAACTTAAAGTTTTTACGTACGCGTTCTTAAATGTTCTAATAACGAATTAAATTTGAAGCTGTTAACTGAAACATCAAAGCCTATATTAACTATGTATTTTCTTTTTGCTTTACTTTTTTACTGGTGGTAGGACGTCTCGTGAGTCCGCCCGGGTAGGTATCATCACCCTACCTATTTCTGCCATAAAGCAGTAATGTGTTTCAGTTCCAAGACTGGGGAAGCCAGTAGACCGAGCGAGTAGGTGAGTGCACGAGGCTCTAACCTGTGGACGTTGCTAGCATTAGGCCTAGCAGCGCTTTACAGACTCTACCACCGAATCCGAAACGCGACCCACTGAGATGATCCGGCGAGAAACTCAGTGGGCTGTGTCTGGGTTAATTTACTTTCCGAACCCGTCGCTTGCGACGAAGGGTGCGACGAGAACGATGACCGGTTTGTGATGCTAAGTTGCTACCGATATTTATCGATATTATTCATGCTAATGCCACAGTACAGCCGCTGTTCACCAGTGAAGACTCATTTTAAAATATGACAAAGGAGACGTGGACTCTCTCGAAAACAATACGCGATTAAAATATCTGGAAGGGTTTATCGATAAACGCAGTACTCAAAATAGCAGGAATTTCCTTAGCGGTATATGTTCCTCGCAGAATCGTCTCGAGCTTTCGAGGTAAAAGTGAGTGAAATTCGAGTTACACAAGTAGGACGTGTTTAGAAATCGATTTGGAGCGAGGACCGTTAAGGTTTTTATGTTGCTTGAGTTAAAGCAATAGCCATTCCCTTGTTTAAGGTACAGATTCTATGGAATTTCCATTGCGCCAAGCTATGGTTGATGATCATTTGTTTTCAAGAACATTTTTTACGATTTCTGAGACAAATTGCAACGGACCATCAACGACCATCATCTCGGGTAATTGAATTGGTTATGGTCTAACCGATTGTTAATCGGTGACAACCGCACTGACAATCGGTGGGGCACAAAAGTATTGGAGTGAAAACCTCGTACTGGACGTCGTAATGTGGCCAGACAGCCAACGAGGTGGACCGTTGACCTGCTCAAAGTGGTTGGTAGAGACTGGATGAGAAGGCAAGAGTCCAAAAAGAATGGGGTGCATTCGAAGAGACCTACACTCAGCATTGGGTGGACACGGGTTGAAGAAGAGAGAGTTATTAATCAGGAGCCACTTGTATGCGAATCCAGCTATGTCCTCAACCTCTTACTACTATAGATTCTTTTCATTACGCATGAGCAGTACAGCTGTAGATAATGTCTATTTAATGTAAACAATAACAATAGCATCGAAGAAATCCAGAAATAATCTGAACAGCGCTTAAGAAGATTTCATGACAACTGCATATTTGTAAGTTTCATAAAATATTCGGTAAGTTAATCCATTGAGCAATATAACCTGTTCTGCGGAAGATAGTCTCATTTTCTCATCAACTGATTTATGCAGCGGTAGCTGTCATAGACCAGACGAATTCCGACAAAAGTTTGTATCAGTCTAATGCTATCTATACTAATATTATAAAGAGGAAAGATTTGTTTGTTTGTTTGTTTCGAATAGGCTCCGAAACAACTGGACCGATTTGAAAAATTATTTTTCCATTAGAAGCCGACATTGTCCCTGATGAACATAGGCTACTTTTTTTTCATTTTTTTTTATTTAATTTTTTTGGTTTCATGTGTGTTTTAATGTTTCCGAAGCGAAGCGAGGGCGGGTCGCTAGTTTAAAATATATGTAACGTATTAATAAACAAATTTTGTAACGGTAGTGAATTTATTTATTTATTTATTGCTTAGATAGGTGGACGATCTCACAGCCCACCTGGTATTAAGTGGTTACTGGAGCCCATAGACATCTACAACGCAAATGCGCCACCCATCTTGAGATATAAGTTCTAAGGTCTCAGTATTGTTACCGAGCAATATCATTCGCTCGGTAGAAGATAATAATATATTTGCTGGTGGAAGGACCTCTTGTAAGTCTGCAAGGGCAGGTACCACCACCTTGCCTATTTCTGCCGTGGAGCAGTAATGCGTTTCGGTTTGAAGGGTGGGCCAGCCGTTGTAACTATAGTGAGACCTTAGAACTCATATCCCACGGCGGCATTTACACTGTAGATATCTATGGGCTCCGGAACTACTTAATACCAGGTGGGCTGTGAGCTCGTCCATCCACGTAAGCAATAAAAAAACAATTCCTTTTCCAAACATCCAAAAATCCTATACATCCAAAAAAAATACCATAAAACCAATTCAATATGCCGGATCTTTTGAGAGCTTCTTTTGGTTTTCATTAATTCACGTCATATTAATTTTCATTAGTAGCTTTCATTAAGGGTAAATAGATTATATTTTTCGGAGAGCTGTGACGAGGTGCTTTTTTTTCCCTTACGCTCGGTGTTATTACGTGTATGGTTAGGAATTTTTGCGGCCATTAGGTAATTTTGATATAGATTGTCATGAAATTTCTGTTATGTTTGTTCAAGTGGCTATTATGACTAGTGGTCCCGCAGTAGTCGAAATTCGACTATAATTAATTGGAATTGTTAGTCTGTACACTATTATGATTGTATTTTATACTTCTGTAATCACAAATTTCGCCAAGGCTACACTATAAAAAAATATTAATAAAGACAAACAATATTTAATCTATTCTCAATTTGACCACAGACGTCAAGAACAAAAGTTTGACAATAAATAGTATGCATGCGTGTGTGCGTCAAATAAATGGTATGTAGTGTGTGTAATGTTTTCTTTATTGATTTAATGTATCTTTTATGCATTATTTAAAAAAAATATTAGCATTGTGCACTTCTTCTCTATATTCTCTATAATTGTGGAAAATTTCATACTCTTCCGTCCGCGCGATTTTCGTAAAAAGGGATACAAAGTTTTTGCTTCACGTATTAATATATAGATTATGATGTTATATCATTTTAAGCACACAGCGTCGCTCATGTGGTTTAAGCTTTCTCGTAAATGTTGGCCAGCGTTAGCAATATAAACGCAAAAAAAACCCAGTGTTTCTTTCAATTCTTTTAACAACTCACTCAAAAGTTAAATACACAAATCTATCTGCCTATAGTTTATCGTTATTTTTATTATTGTCAGAACCGTATCAAAATAGATTTCGTGGCTTAAAACTAGCCCGAAAAACAGACAGATATCAACCGTTATTTTATTTAACATTATTTATGAACTTTTATATATGTATGTACGGACTTCGGCAAATATAGTTAGTGTTTCGGATTTCGCGGGTCGCAGACGTAATTAAAACTACTTCCACGGCTTAATATCGATTATGATAAGTTTCATTATAGTATTACTAACATTTTGAAGACATTACAGTTTTAGTGGTCACGGATGACTTCGACAACTAATTACCAAACGGACCATGAGTTCATTGTACTGTATTAAAAACGTAATAGACAGTGTCGTGGACACCTGCAACCTTTTTGACAGGTCATACCTCCGACCTGGACATAATATATTAAGACTGCGATTTGACACTTGATTTGAAAAGAAACAAAAGAAAGAAATGGAACGAGGGCGGACGTGACTGGTGGCAGGGAGTATTTTCAATGCCTCCCTAAAAGACGTAGGCGAACCAGACGACAAAGAACGAACCGACCGGCTTTGGAATGAGCTCCCCTCCATAATGTTTCCCGAGCGCTATGACATATCCTTCTTCAAACGAGGCCTGTGTAGAGTACTTAACAGTAGGCAGCGGCTTGGCTCTGCCCCTGGCATTGCTGAAGTCCATGGGCGACGGTAACCACTCACCGGTGGGCCGTATGCTCGTTTGCTTACACGGGCAATAAAAAGAAAACATATCGACACTTGAAAGGCAAACGTGACCATGCGACAATGCGTGAACTTTACAGTAGACTTTACAGTAGAATTTAAAGTTGAAATTTCTGAAAAAAAATTTTTTTTTAACGAATCTTGCTGTAGTGGAATCTAGCTAGTAGCTTTAGGATTGAAATGATTTGAATAGACCCAGAAATATATTTGTTTTTGCGCATCGAATATGGTTATCGCCTATCATTTATGTACAAAGCAGTTATTGTCGCTTAGTCACGTTTGCCTTTCAAGCGTCGATATGTACATGAAATAGACGACAAACAAACAGACCGATCGTTCAGACAGTTTTTTTTAAGCTGCCGTAAACACTTAAATGAAAAAACCACCAGTGTTCCGCTGACAGTTCCAATATTTCGGCTTGGCGCGTCTCCAGCACGACCGCGCGTTATCGTTTTTAACACAGCGTACACTGTGTACACGGAAATTGATATTTTGAATCGGCGTGAGCATAAATGGAATCCAAAAGATATGTGGAATAAACTAGAAGAAGAGATATATAATGATTAGATGCTATTTTTTAAATGACGAAGCATCGTGGCCGCAACACTTGGTTTGACTATGCGGCTATACTGGTATCTAAGTCCCGCAGAAAAGGACTAATATTTCAAAGGAAATACGTACTAAAATATGCCAATAAACGACTTCCACGATGAAGGATAGTAACAAAAATCCAACCCTTTAGTTTATTTATATGAAAACAATTACCATACCGAATAAAAAAGGTGTGTGGTGTCATGAGACACCGGATAGGAACGAAGTCCCTTATTATAAAAATATTAATTTTAAGTTCTATTCGAGGTATGAAGAAAATAGTTATTCAGGTATACATTTTTTATTATGATTTTTTTATTGATACAAAAAGTACTTTATAAAGTTATCAACTTTATTTTATTATTCACAATGATTTATAAAAAATATAATAAAAATATTTTATTTTTTGTACGTTATTACAAAGTTAAGTTGTACACTGTGTGCATTACTAATTTGTACGTTATTCAAAGCTAAGTCGTACACTGTGTGCATTACTAATAAAAATCTTACGTTACGGACGTTTTTTTCCCGGTTAAGGTACTCCTCCGCATTATCCCATAAGGAGCTTCGTTCCAAAAAAAAAGATAATTTTATTCATTATTAATATTTCCAATTTACTTTCTAGAAACTACTCCACATAAATCGATTAGTTTTCTGGTAACTAAAATGAGAATATCATCAATGTACTCGGAGTCAATTAAACATGCATTATTAAGGTGAAAACTTTGGTGAAAATTTTATCAAATTTAAATGGAGCCTCATGATAAGCAACCGCTTCTTTAAATAAAACAGAATCATCAAGATCAATTTAACTTAGAAAAGAGTTTTAGGTAGCGAACATAAAAAATAACGTGGATATGAGTGTTTGAAAATTTCTAAAAATTATATTCTAGATAAATCGAAGCCTACAGCTGTGCCTAAAGTCTGCACACGCATTAGTGACTAATCTCTTAATTCATCGTAAATACTTAAAAGAGAAGCCCGACGCACTTGTCTAGACGATTTGACTGGAGTTCATTCGGTTCTTTCTCAAATGTACACATTGATAGACCAAGATGGCACTATATAATAATATTGTCCAAGAGATATTTTTTAAGCTTTTGCATGAAGTACTTTTTTGAAGTGATTCCTTCGCGTTGTCGATTAGATCTAAAAGATACGTTGTGCAATTTGTAATACGTTAATTTTACTAACACGTAAAATAGAACGATGAGTGTTAGGATTTTTTTAGGAAAAACAAAAATTGTCGCCAGTTACTTTTACTGGAGGCTTAAATTAGGATAAATCGTTTCTCCGGGATAAAGTTGATCGTTTGTTGCAATTTGTCCGGGAACCCTAAATAATCTGATTAAAAATAGACCAAACGGTGATTAAAATTAATATTATGCGCTTCGTCAAACATTTGAAAAGTGCCTTATGTGAATTTATACAAGTTCCGAAAATCGAGCGTAGGGCAGTAATGCGCTTCGGTTTGAAGGGTGGGGTAGCCGTTGTAACTAATATATACTGAGACCTTTAGAACTTATATCTGGCTCAATACCAATTCTGCAGGATAGCCGTCGGAGCACCATGGTTCCAGAGGAACGTATATCTCCACGATGACCTGGAGCTCGACCTCGTCAGTAAGTATCTACAGTCGGCATCGCTGCGCCACTTCGAGAAGACGGCACGACATGAGAACCCTCTTGTCGTGGCCGCTGGAAACTACATACCCGATCCTGTAGACCGAATGGTAAACCGTCGACGTCGCCCAAAGCACGTCATTACGGATCCTCCATTAACGGTGCTTTTAGGCACTACAAGCACCGGTCACCGTCCTCGTCGAACCCGTCGCTTGCGACGAAGGGCTCGACGAGCGAATTAACCCATAGACACAGCCCACTGAGTTTCTCGCCGGATCTTCTCAGTGGGTCGCGTTTCCGACTCGGTGGTAGATTCTGCGAAGCACTGCTCTTGCTAGGTCAGTGTTAGCAACTCTCCGGTTTGAGCCCCGTGAGCTCACCTACACACGCTAGGGTAAGCTGAAATAGCCTCTCAAGGCAATTTTTCGCAATAGCGATAGCGATGGAGTTGCGTTCGATATGTAATAATGAACACCGCTTAGTTTATTAGCGAGGTCCGAAGGACGCGTGAAAAGGGCTACAAATGATTTATGTGCACGATCTAACGGTGTGCTTTCGGGCGATCAGTGACGTAAGCAGTCGCTTATAGTACTGACGCACGCACACATATGGAATACAATACTCATTGGCTTCATAAAACGAAAATAAAAAATCAGTCGAAGTATTTGAGGTCAAGTTTAGTTACATCACTTACACTTGTAGTGCTCTCAGTTCTTCAATATCCAACGCAAGCACCCAATGTAACTAAATGCGTTGACAAAACATTGATTCTCGTTTATTATTTACGACCAGTGTGGTTAGTGCGAGCTTTTTAACGTTCTCGATAGCGTAAAAGTTAACTCCAATTTGTATGGAGTTGGAAAAGCGCCCCTAACGGCAAACGTTCCAACTCCATACAACAACATACATACAACTTTTACGCTATCGACAACGTTAAAAAACTCACACTAAGCACACCTTACATAAACAAACCACTCAATCTAATAAGCATCAAATTTCCGAAACGCATCTGCGAGCGAGGGAGAAGCATCTAATCCGTAATATCATTGTAATAAAGTCGGTTTTATAGTAGCATAAGGGGTATCATTTACCCCCAAAACTCTACAGTAATTACGTCATCCGTACAGAGCAAAAGAAATATATTTGTGGACTGCGCGAGAAATTCGCTTGGATTATTTGAGACAAAACGATGCGTAACAAAACATTAATTAAGTTAGGTGGGAAGCAAGAGTCTCATAGATTAGTCAGATAATCTCAGAATGGTCTATTCTGAGGAGTGCATAGCTTAGTCGAGTTTGAGCACAGATTCGGAGCCATTGGATGTGCATTTATTTATTCGTAACAATACACAGATTGAACAGAAAATAAAACTTGCTTAAAAAAAAAGAGAATATAATCAATATAGTTCAAATCAATGAAATATGCATTATTAAGGATGAATAAAAAAACTACCGATTAGATCTTGTGAAACGGGACCACATAAGGAGCAACTTTCAAAAGCAGCTTTCAAATAATAGGAAACAAAAAACGGTTCAATTAAATTTAAAAAAAATCTGAAAAAAATCACATTAAAAATCGTATTGATGTCCTCCTTATTTTTGTAAGTTGGTTAAGAATATCTTTTAACCTCGTTCAAATTTTTGTTCTTTAAAGATGATGACGATACAATTTAGATTCTTAAGATTTATATTTCGTTGTTTGGCTGGATGAACCAACTCACTGCCCACTTGGTAAGCGGCTACCGGAACTCATACATGCCACAACGTGAAGGCTACCTTGAGACATGAGGTCGAAACCTCAATGGTATGGCTTAACGGCTGTCCAACTTTTCAAACCGGGACGTACGTCCGCTTACGGCAGTAATAGATAAGATGATATTACCTACCCTTGCCCTACCCACATCTAGTAAAACATATTAAATTCAAAGCATCTCCAGGCAAATAAATAAAAATTGCATTTTACCACTCTACGGATTTTCTATTCTATAACTTCTTAATTCGTTTTCCTACCGCATTTCGTTTGTTAGGGATATGTCGCCGAAATATGAAGACGGTAACTAGATTCAATAACATCGGAAGAGTTACTTTTGCACCTTCAAAAATCGACTTTACCTTAAAGCAAACAAATTTTATAATTCATCAATTCGATATATGAGTCGACTATTATCAAAGGCGGCAATCTGACTTTTGGACAATGATTGGTAAATCAGAAAAACGAATTATTGACTTTGTATTCCATTGGCAGTCACAAAACTCTTCGGAACGGCATCTTAGATAAATAACAGGTTAACTATTAACCTTTATTTAATGCAGGTTTTGAACCGTATTCTTTGAAGGAGACGATTATATTCAAATAAATCTGTATTGACATATCAATAAAAATGTTTTGTCCAAATGTACAGATTGCCACCTTTGATAATAGACGACTCATATGAGCCTAATGAGTACTAACTAATACAAAATTTTAATTTATTTGAGTAGGTATTAAGTAATTTATTTGGATTGTTCACGTGTCTCTAAACTCTAAAGCGTTGTTATGAGACTTATCGGTTGTAATATTTTTTATATCGAAATCATTAGAATAAAACTGCCTCAGGGCTATCAAAGAATAACAATCAATATGTATTGCATTGAAAGAGCTCACGACCCGTTGGGTATGAAATGGCTATCAGAGCCCAAACTCCGACACATACCGTCACCAATTATGGACATGACGTAAAGTCCTAATTGTATTTATTGTATTGCCTCACCCTTCAAATCAGAGCGAATTACTGCTTCGTTACAGGAATAGACCTGATGGTACCTACCATGATGAACTTATGTAACCGCCCTACTAACCTCTTACTCTGACCGAGTACTGACCCCGGGTGGAGATCGGACGAGAGAGTGCAAGGTGGAGTCGTTTGGCGCAGCAGGGCCCTTAAATATACTTGGGGCCACGGTCTGCTCCCAACATCTGCAGATTGTCAAGTCCCACATACTCCGCGTGCCCCCTAGGCCCTAGGAATTCGGCCCCGTTGCCCGAAAAAAAAAAAAATCTAGCTATCACCAGTAAAATGTGCAGTCCATTACAATCCGACAATATTGATGTTAATAATAAGTAATCTTCGATAAACGACACAATTACTACCTTTTGAGTATTTAAAAAAAAATGTTTTTTTTTTTTCAAGACCCTGTTTATCTCTCGTATTTCTATCTTTACTAAATAGGTCACCGTTAACCAATTGTTCACTCATCGCAATCGCCATATTGCTTTCTTGTCTTTGTCACAATTCCATTTATTCGTTCAGAAACATCCACAGCTCAGTTCCGAAATGTATTAACCTAATAAGGCATGTGATACGCTCTAGTAAATTAGCATTTTTTTTCGGATGGAGCAAATGGGTTTGTTTACGCGAGGCCAAAATAGAAAACCGCTTGCAGCATTAGAAACAAGTGTTGACAATTACAACGCTACCAAATAATGTTAACCAGACGAGACAGTTGATCGATTGATCTCATCCGATCCGAGTATCCGAAGATTTATTTTAGAAGTCCGATTAAATAAATATTTTAAAGTTGCCCAATCTGTGCGTTCATCGCCATGTTTTCAATGTTTGAAGGTACGTCACTACGGAGTGTTTTGTTAGTTTAAAGCGCCAATAACTTGCCGACTTAACCTAATAAGTGTATGGCTCTAATAAAGAATTAAAAAAAAAGCGCCAATAACTTAATTTTTATTTTTCTATTGCCAAGACGGGTGGGCGAGCTCACGATTCACCTGATGTTAAGCGGACAACGCAGCCCATTGACATAAATCATGTTAATGCCACCTCCCCTCGTAGTACAACGACTGCCCCACCCTTCAGACCGAACGGATTACTGTTTCACGGCAGAAATAGCAAGGGCTGTTGGACATACCCGTGCCGACTCATAAGATACCACCCGTATATTGGAGGACGCAAAAGATACAACCCGTATCCGTTATCAGCGTATTAGGTGCCTTGAGAATTCCAGGTGAACTCACCAGTGCTCCTGATATTGAACAAAATCATCATTACGGTACTAAAATTATCCTATCGCTATCCCTAAGTGTCGTAAAAGGCGACTAAAGGTGTCACCAGAGAATCGTCAGTAGCGTTCTCCGAGTATTAAGCCAACGAACTGCGGTCGTCAACTAGAATTTATTAGTGGCAGGCCGCTGTATAAGCCGGTATGGGTCCATAATATTGTATGGCAGGCAGAATTAGCTTGAAATATATATTATTATTTTTTGTTTTTTTATTGCATAGATCGGTGGAAGATCACACAGCCCGCCTGGTGTTAAATGGTTACCGGAGCCCATAGACATCTACTACCTAAATGCCGCCACCCACCTTGAGATATAGTATAGTTACGACGGCTGCCCCACCCTTCAAACCGAAACGCATTACTGCTTCACGGCTGAAATAGGCAGGGCTACCCATGCGGACTCGCAGGAGAGCGCGGTTGTGTACAAGCCGCAGGGTACCAATGCAGCATACGTCATCCGAGAACAAAAGACCAGTCTAAGAAGTCACACACCAAATAGAGTAGTAGCATTAGGAAAACAAAGAAAAAAAAAATTAACGATATAAAATATATTTGCCGCCTTACTTAGTTTTTGATTGAGCTGCTTAACAACATCCTATTTGCTGCAAATAAATAATACATTCTGTTTTGTAGGGTGGACCAGCCGTACTGCAATTTAATTGCGACTTAAAACTATGTTCCAGGGTAGCGGCCAATATTCAGGTCGTAATGTCTAGTATCTGATAATCACTTAGATAGCAGAATGGCCACAGTGACAGTATTTTAATCGTTTATCTCGTTTTCTATTGTTCATATCACTTCATAAGAAGAACTCCTGCCTCTCGGACTATGTCGTAAATGTAATGAATATTATGTAATGTTAAACTGAATATTAAATAAGTATATGACGGAGAGGCTAGTTCCATGGTGTTTTTAAAATGATGACGTCAGCGTCCTGACGCCATTCTCTGCATAATTATCACTGCCTTCCATAATGACAGTAATTAAGACTCACTTTTACAATGAATTCGATTTATTACATTTCAACTGTACAACGATAACAACAGAGAGCTCCGCTCCGTTCGACTGCTCGAGTCGGAATATGTTGTGCGCTTACGTTTGGGGTCGTCATACCCCCTTACGGGGGCATGAAACGTGTCTCGGGGCGAACCCCACTACCCGGGTAGAAGCTCCCTGCCACTCAGCGCAGGGGTGAAACTGATGCTGAGAGGACCGGGGTGGACATTATCCAACAATTTTAACATTGAGGAAACAACTAACTCTAATCATCTTAGTTAACTAAATAGCAGGGTTGCGCCGATATATTACCCTAAAATTATTTAAAAAAAACTTCAGAGGTGTCAAGGGACACCCGGATGGAACGAAGTTCCTTTCGATTAATTAGTGAAGGAATTGTAATTTTTTTTTAAGTTATAATAATAAATTACGGCATTATGAAGAAGAAAAAAAACAATACTATGAACTAAATTACTATTGTTGAAACGCTATCTCGAGAAACTGTACTCATTACGCGGACCAANTCAGAGGTGTCAAGGGACACCCGGATGGAACGAAGTTCCTTTCGATTAATTAGTGAAGGAATTGTAATTTTTTTTTAAGTTATAATAATAAATTACGGCATTATGAAGAAGAAAAAAAACAATACTATGAACTAAATTACTATTGTTGAAACGCTATCTCGAGAAACTGTACTCATTACGCGGACCAATCGGATACGAGCAATGTCACGTGATAAGCGCCTACACGTTGATTGGTCAGAATGACGGATCTAAAAAGTGTCGTGACAACTTTTCGTAAGAATTTTTTCCGTCTAGCCCCCTTTCACAACGCGCGATAAGGAACTTCGTTCCAAAACTTCGTTCCAATAATATTAAAAAAGCCTTCGATAAATACATTGTAACAGCAGAGCAAACTAAGCCTTGTTATAGTTCAATCAATCGCTAATAGAAATAGCTCTAAACGAAATGGCGACTCGCTCAGAAACCGAGTCAATAGAAATTATGAAAATTTCTCAATGAATATTCAAACGAAGCGAGATCACGGTATAAATACGAATTGGATACATCAAAGCAACGTCTAACTTGCAAGGTAATACCTAATAAACTGCCCTGAAAACTTTATTAATGAACCTTTGTGCGAAAATAATTCAGATTTTTACGCCGGCTTTACCCGCAGAGTCATTATTTGAGGTAAAAAAAATTAGTTTTGGCTTCACTGATTATTTCCATTGCCATTTTAAATGTTACTTCCTAAAGAAGCTGTGTGGTGTTTAGGTGTTTAGCAAACATTTTAATTTGCATAATTACTGGTGGTAGGACATCTTGTGAGTCCGCACGAGTAGGTACTACCACCCCACCTATTTCTGCCGTGAAGCAGTAATGCGTTTCGGTTTGAAGGTTGGGGCAGTTTTGTAACTATACTGAGACCTTAGAACTTATATCTTGAGGTGGGTGCCGGTATTTACGTTGTAGATGGCTGTCTATGGGATCCGGTTCCCACTTAACACCAAGTGGGCCGTCAGCTCGTCCAACCATCAAAGCTATAAAAAAAACCCGGTCCTATCGGTGTTGTAAAAGGCCACTAAGGTATACCGAAAAAAGGGTAGTGTTTTTTGAGTCTTAGTGTGAACGAGGTATTGGAAGCCACAATGCAGAAGAATTAATTCATTGCATACAAGTCATTTCGTTGTTTCTCTGTTTTTATGGATAAATTAAGAGTTATATATTTACAGCGTGTTCTATTCGGCTATAATATAGTTTATGCGTTCACCACTTGAGACCAGGGTTTAATTAAGCCCTATCAAAAAGACAAATCGCTAAAATAAATTACATACAAAAATTTAATTAATAAAAATGTTCTTCATTCGTATTTCATATCGTGTAACCGTGGGTCAAATTCAAGACCAAGCTCTCTAAATAGCAACTAACAGACGGATCATTCTCTCGAACCGTCTACAAAATCAATGAAACAATGATACCTACATTCAGTTTTCTAACGATTATATTATTTCTGCCAACGACAATTATTATCTTCAAGCTTGAAATGAATTCAAGATATTATCATGAAAATCACCATTAACAATTGTAATTAAATACAAATTCTGTTAAAATTTGAACTATAACACATTACGAACGATACTTACATCTTAATAAGGTTACATTTATTCATCCGCCATTTGCAATTTAAATTTACATCACAAGATGGCGCGTCTCCTCTGCCAGTTTAATAATTGAAGTTGAAACAAATTTAGATGTTACCCCTAAGATTTTACGGCTGATTTTCGAAATCCTACGAAATTTTTAATTGGTGCACTGCTTAATACAGTCACTTCGAAAATTGTTGAGGATTAATTTAAATAATTAGTTTTGTTCTAAGAAATTAAGTATATACATTTTGTTAAAATTCAACATTAAACTTAATTTGGAGATCTCCCTAGATTAAGTGGAATTTTATTTAAAAACTTTAATCATCTTTTGACATGAAGTCGCTTGTCAGAAGGTCTGAAGGTCTCGGCTACACGATACGAAATACGAATGAAGAACATTTTTATAAATTAAATTTTTGTAGGTAATTTACTTTAGCGATTTATGTTTTTTAAGAGGATAAATAAATAAATAAAAAACATTCTTTCATTCACAAAAATTATCGTATTCAAGATATTTTACCGAATTCCAGAACATTCCACGCTTTAATGGTAAGCGAAGGTTTCCTATCTCCGTGAGATTTATCAACTTGAGTACTTTAGAATTAAATCGCATACAATAATAAATTCGAAGCGAAAGACATTTCAATTTCGTTTTCCGCAAAGCGTGTTTTGTTCTCTTTCGTTCTGGGCTTCGATTGATTTTTATCGCCAAGTTGACTATCACCGAGGGAGCAAGGGTCTTTAAGGTGGGAGTGACATTATTTAGAGTGGTCGATCTTGGGTTTGACCCACTATGAAATTCTTTTTTTTTATTCATTGCTTAGATGAATGGACGAGCTCAGAGCCCACCTGGTGTTTATTTATTTATTTATTTATTTAATTAGTCTACTTACAAATCAACAGTATAAACCAAAACATTTGTAAGGTATTAATAATTAGCTTAAGTAATTTCTAACAACAACAATAAATCGCTGCAAACCATCATGGAATATATCCATTTCCGGAGCATAGGCTAGCAAGCCATTGAGTAACGAGACAGCACGATGCGTCGGGGAGTTAGCGGTGTGTTGCGTACGCGCGTGCGTAGTACTAAGAAGNACAAAATAAAGGTGTAAATACTTCCATCTCTCAGCAGCCTCGATGGTCATAGTTCCGGGCGTGGCCGTTCCTTTGAGTACATTAGCTGGTGGACCTCGGGAACGACGCGACTTAACCTCAACCCACTTTTCATTGAGTGTTCCAGATTGAACCTCAGCTGTCCCGGATGAAACCGATAGTTGCGCTTTAGTGACGTTGTGATGGGTAACGTTGTGATGGGTAACAGGGGCATCCGATGAAGGTTGATCCAGTGGCTTGTCATGCAAAGTGCAAACGGAATGTGCGGCAGACGTAGGAAATACTGTTGTCGCACTCGTTGTCCCTTTCTTGCGTCCAGATGCCATCGCTGTGATTGCTGACACGGCCCGAGTACGAGCCAAGTTAAGTTGTTAAGTTGTTAAGTGGTTACTAGAGCCCATAGACATCTACAACGTAAATGCCGCCACCCGCCTTGAGATATGAGTTCTAAGGTCTCAGTATAGTTACAACGGCTGCCCCACCCTTCAAACCGAAACCAAGGTTGGCGGTACCTACCCGTGCGGACTCACAAGACGTCCTACAATTAGTAAGAATTATTTCTACAAGTCTTACCCGAACATGCGTACAAAACCATTAGTCCGTAAACTCTTGAAATATTCCGAACGTAAATGCATGTTTACGAAACGGCCTGACGCCGGCCATTCCGTATCATCCTAATTCGAATTTATAAACTTCCCTAACCGAGGAAATAATTATCAAGGTGCGAGCGTCGTTGTGGTGCAAGTTACAAGAGAAATATTATATTACTAGCGGCCCGCTTCGGCTCCGCTCGGATCTTTAACAAAAATTTCAACAATATTTGACGTTGTTTTATTTTTAAAATAAAAGAATACTTATTGCGGCATAACTATAATAGTTAGACGTATGCTGTCGCTACACTTTTTGTAAATAATAATGTGTTCTACAAAGTCGTAGTACATTATTTTATTCTATCATCATAAGTTTTCGCTGGGCACGCAATGTAAAGAATATTTTAGGTAATTTTTTTACACCTTGGGTTACATTATTGGAGTTTTACTAAGGATCCCTAATTTTTTTCAAAAAATATTATAACCTATGTCACTCGGGAATAGTGTAGCTTGCAAACAGTGAAATAATTTTTCAAATCGGTTCAGTAGTTTCGGAGCCTATTCAATCAAAACAAACAAACAAATCTTTCCTCTTTATAATATTAGTATAGATTATTTTTCTTACCTCAATAGTCGGTTTTGTATTTAAATGGCCTTTGCTGATTTCATCTTCCTTTACTTCTTCTACGCCCTCTTTGTGTTAGTTGCATGTAAATATTTTCACTTCTTCGAGAACGCATATATTTATTATCACGAAGATGATAAAATTATTATACTTTTTTTTTATTGCTTAGAGGGGTGGAGGAGCTCACGGCCCACCTGGTGTTAAGTTATTACCGGAGCCCATAGACATCTACAACGTAAATCCCGCCACCCGCCTTGCGACATGAGTTCTAAGGTCTCAGTATAGTTACAACTACCCCACCCTTCAAACCGAAACGCATTACTGCTTCACGGCAGAAATAGGCGAGACGGTGGTACCTACCAGTGTGGACTCACAAGATGTCCTACAACCAGTAAACTCTGTAAAGTTCCATCATATTGATCGATACAAGGCAGCTAAACTAATAAAAGCGTTTTAGTCAAAATATCAGCGTATGGTTTTTTTTATTGCCCTTGTAGGCAGACGAGCATACGGCCCATCTGATGGTGAGTGGTTACCGTCGCCCATGGACTTCAGCAATGGCAGGGGCAGAGCCAAGCCGCTGCCTACCGTTAAGTACTCTCCACAAGCCTCGTTTGAAGAAGGACATGTCATAGCGCTCGGGAAACACCGTGGAGGGGAGCTCATTCCATAGCTGAATGGTACGTGTCAAAAAATGGGTGACTCTGTGAGTTCTTGCCTTGAACCCTCCGGTTGAAGTGTGAGGGTTACCAGCTCCCCGCCACCGCTCGGCCTAGTTAATGCCCCCGGTTTCCTACAATTAATTTTCTGCTTGAAGTAATTTTAAACTTACAGAACTAGACCAGAAATTAATGTGGTTTAATCTAGTAATACCTGGTATGCAGGCTTTTTCATCAACCATTTTCAGTTGTATGTAACTTATATTATCTTTCCTTTAAAGTATTTTTTTTATTGCTTAGATGGGTGGACGAGCTCACAGCCAACCTGGTTTTAAGTGGTTACTGGAGCCCATAGACATCTACAACGTAAATGTGCCAACCACCTTGTTTTGCCACCACTTGCTAACCAACATCACTGCTTCACGGCAGAAATAGGCAGGGCGGTGGTACCTACCCGTGCGGACTCTACAGGTCCTACCACCAGTAAAAAAAAACAAAATGTGTGCAATTCACACGTGGTAGAAGTGAAACCTTCCAAAATTAAAATACAATTATCCTAAACGTCTTAAGTATATGTAAAATTTTGTCATTAGTAAATAATTGTAAGGTAGCGCCCTCTGTGAATTGATATTATAATTTCACGTATAATCCTAAAATAAAATTCACTACAAGAGCTTTCATACACACGTTAGTATTAAAAAATCTCACAGATGGCGCTGTATTAAATAGTATGTATATTTCTGTCTCATTCTTTGCTGGCTTCATCCTACACATTTTTGTATTTGTGTCTCTTACCTGTCGTTTTTTCCGTTGCATCCGGTTTGAAATCACAACGATTCTAAAGAAGTTNATTAAAATTCACTACAAGAGCTTTCATACACACGTTAGTATTAAAAAATCTCACAGATGGCGCTGTATTAAATAGTATGTATATTTCTGTCTCATTCTTTGCTGGCTTCATCCTACACATTTTTGTATTTGTGTCTCTTACCTGTCGTTTTTTCCGTTGCATCCGGTTTGAAATCACAACGATTCTAAAGAAGTTTTCATTTCAAAAAATAACTTCATGTCTCAAGGTTAACTAGCTATTCACATTATCATATCCGTTACCCTCAGTAACAACTTAACATTAGCTCGGTCGTAGCTTTCCGTCCATCAACAACAAAAAGTCTTCGCACACAAACACAACAAAGAAATACGCTAATTCCGTAAAACCGTTCAAATATTCCACGTTCCTATTCGCTGCCGAGCTTAAAGCCGCGAAGCCGTTATTTAACGACCCACTAAACTTGGTTTACTGTCGACGAGGTCAACTACCCGGTTCCCGACACTAAAAACGCTCTAAAATTCACAAATACCCCTTCGAAGTGTCTCTTTTCGGTCGTTTAGCGTTTGAAGACACGCGTAGGGTGCGAGTGTGAGCGGAGGTAATACAAAAAAAAGGGGAGTCGAAGTCACCTCCTTTATTGCAGTCTACTAATTACAAAATATTTTCCTAACGCCGGCCAAGGTCATAATAGAAATTGCAGGGCACAAAATGGATGGATCGTGTGAAAGACGATATGTGTAAGAGGGGAGTGAGCGAAGAAATGGTATGTGATAGAGAATTATGGAAGGAGAAAAAATGTTGCGCCGCTACCACGTGACTGAGAGAAGGACAGGAGAATGGTGATGATGGGCCCGGCTGCGGATAGTAATCTATACTTATATATAAATCTACAGTGGTTTTTACGGATGTTCCGTTATAACTACTGAACCATGCATCCGATTGACTTGAAACTTGGTATCCATGTAGAAAATACATGTACTTAATGGATAGGCTAATATTTATATGAGCGTTGGACTCCCTACATGAGTTGCGGGGGCGTTAATGATGAGAATCTTTGTGGGGGTGAGAAATAATAATGTTAATTTTAAATGCCCAGCGAAGTGGACGGATACAGCTAGTCTACACAATTTTTACTATATGTTTTTGTTGATGACGGCGATCGTACGAATTAAACAATGAGCAAGTAATATTATTACCGTTGTATCTAGGATTATGATTTATTTTCTTTTTTTCTACGCTAACTCGCAATTAATAATAACAGTTTTAAAAAAATTACCTTCTTAAAAGGTTCTAATAGAATATTTCATCATAAATGAAAATTAATGAGTTCATGGGCTAAATCTGATAGAATTTGCTAACAGCCGTCTCAGCAAGAGCGCAAATTTTGTTCCGCAATTGGTATCTTGAGTTTTCGTTTCAAGTTTTTATTTTATTTTTTTATTGCTTAGATGGGTGGAGGAGCTCACAGCCCACCTGGTGTTAAGTGGTTACTGGAGCCCATAGACATCCACAACGTAAATGCGTTTTTTATTTTTTGTTTTCCTTAGATGGGTGGACGAGCTCACAGCCCATCTGTTGTTAAGTGGTTACTGGAGACCTTAGACATCTACAACGTAAATGCGCCACCCACCTTGAGACATAAGTTCTAAGGTCTCAGGTATAGTTACAACGGCTGCCCCACCCTTCAAACCGAAACGCATTATTACTACTTCACAGCAGAAATAGGCATGGTGGTGGTACCTACCCGCGCGGACTCTCAAGAGGTCCTACCACCATTTATTATAAAAGTAATTTTTATGTTAAAGCTCTAGAGCAATTGAAGTTCAGAGATTATGGTAGTCCGTAGACGCTACGGTATAAATGTCGCCACTCATGTTGAGATATAAGAATGACACTTCAGACCGTATTGAACAATGATGGTCGCCCGCTTCAAATCGAAACCAGCGAATGCTTCATGTCTGAAATGTATCTTCATCGGAAAATACCTTCGTGAACGCATTTTTGAGGTACCTATTCAGATATTAATACTTGCATTTAGCCCCAGTATGACAATGTTCGCGTTTTTAGCTACGGATTAAGGGTCCAATGGAGAAGATACGCCCGCATTCGTATTTTATTTGTGAAGGCGACCAGCCTCTTGTTTTACGCAAAATGTTAACATACCCATTTGCTGAAGCGTTTTGTCTTATACCAAAAACCGTCCTAGCTTAGAAGCGGTTACTTGAATCTAACCCATACTTACTTGACTTAGCGACTGATACTGGTTAACTTTATAATGGCAAAGATAAAATAAGTAGACGGGTGAGAGAGCTCACTAATAAATATAAATTATAAATATAAATATTTACTAACAATCACGACACGTTAACTGGTCCCGTGCTAAGTTCGTAAAGAACTTGTGTTACAAGCACCAGATAACGGAAATAAATATAATATTTTATTATACACATAGAAATATTTAATATAAACCCATAACCCTGGAAAGACATTTATATTTATCATACAAATATCTTCCCTTGGCGGGATTCGAACCCGTGACCCCCTTGTGTAGTGACCATGTCACTTACCACTACACCAGACGGCCGTTTGTATAAAGTATAAAGAAAGTCCTGTAGGAAACCTATCCAAAGTGAATACCAGTACTAACTTATAGACATAAAATATGGTATCGGATGAGTCTCAAATGTTTTCTACAAGAACTATCCCCCCCTTTTGAATTGGAACGCATTTACAGCAGAAATACTGGTCGTGGTATTCAAAAACTTAGCTCACGGTCTACCTTCATTAAATATCAGCTGGGAAAAGGCTGTCGTGCTCTGCGTAAATTTGAGTTTAATTGCGCTCATTTCAAATCAGTGCACCAATAAAATAGTGCATTGTTTTCCCACCACCACCACTGTACGGTTGCTAATGCAATGTAAAGGGTGTAAGCTGCCTTTTATTAATAAAACAAGCTAGTTCCAATTTTACTCCGTGTGTTGTCACAAGTGTCTGACGTGTCGGGTGGGCTATGTACGACTGACCATATCAAGCGATGTACAAACTGCATACGCTTCTAAACTGTGTCCTAACAGATATACGAGTCGACTAGTATCAAAGCCGGCAATGTGACTTTTGGACAATTACTGGTAAATCAGAAAAACGAATTATTGACTTTGTATTCCATTGGCAGTCACAAAACTCTTCTGAACGACATCTTAGATGAATAACAGGTTAAGTATTAACCTTTATTTAATGCAGGTTTTGAACCGTATTCTTTGAAGGAGACAATTATATTCAAATCAAACTGTATTGACATATCAATAAATTTTTTTGTCCAAATGCACAGATTGCCACCTTTGATAATAGACGACTCAATTACAATACAATTCGAAAAACATCCCTTTATATATATGTGTGCGTGCCATAATTACTTTCTGAAATTACACCATCTCACTTAGATTACTGAGCTCGGCTCTAACATTTATTGTTATGTGGTCGTCTGTCATTGGTTTGTTTACATGAAACAGCTTACCATTTAAATCTGGAAATGACGACTTGTACACTAGTAGTCGCTGTGGATTACAACAATTTTGATGCTTGATTTGAATCCTTCGAAATATATTTTGCAAATAGAGTACTACTGATGGTAGGACGTCTTGTGACGCTGTACGGGTAGGTAACATCACCCTGCCTATTTCTGTATTGAAGCAGTAATGCGTTTCGGTTTGAATGGTGAGGCAGCCATTGTACTGTAAAAACTGAGAATTAATGTTTCAAGGTGGGTGACGGTAATTACGTTGTAGATGTCTTTGGGCTACAGTAACCACTTAACACCAACTTTAACTTTATTACTGGTGGTAGGACCTCTTGAGAGTCCGCGCGGGTAGGTACCAAGCAGTAATGCGTTTCGGTTTGAAGGGCAGGGCAGCCTTTGTAACTATACTTGAGACCTTAGAACTTATATCTCAAGGTGGGTGGCGCATTTACGTTGTAGATGTCTATGGGCTCCAGTAACCACTTAACAGCAGATGGGCTGTGAGCTCGTTCACCCATCAAAGCAATAAAAAAAAAAACAGGTAGGCAGTGAGCTCGTCTACTTATCTAAGCAATAAAAAAGCTAGTTTTACAAATAACGCTTTTTGAACACAGTAAATATGTATTGCATTTTCGCAGCTAAGCAGCCGAGGAAGCTATAATGGAAATTGAAAAAGTCCAGGATACCGGAGAAAAATTCTCAACCTAGCCCCCCGGGGCGTAAGTCCAGGAAATAGCTACTTATTTATAATATCGCGAGCGAGACGCTTATGCTCCTGACATAACAGAATATTTCCGTACAATTTCCCGTGCAAGCGCGAGACGTGGAAATAAATTATTTATTGATAACAAAGACCTGATCGACAATGTCTAATCCACGGATGCCTTTCTCTCGAGGCAAAAACATTACTCGTATTTCAATTCATTTAAATTTTATTGAATGATCTTTAACATGGAAGCTTTTCAACTTCACCTTCGAATCAGGTTTTTTACGTTCTGATCAACCATTGCAGTTTGTTTAAGACATGAACAAGAAATTGAGTGGTCTTTATTGTATCTCATTTGTATTGCACATCAGCTTGCTTTTTAATACGCTTTTATTAGCTGCAGACGTATGTATGTTAGTATGTAACGGAATCTTTGAACATGATTTTGACCCCCATCAAAACGTCGGACTAACTCGAAATTTGGTACACTTATTAAGGACCGATGATAATTCAATATTAATAAAAAAATTGAAAAAAATTGAAAAAAATTAAATTCAACTAAAAAATAAAAAATAAATAATAGTTTAAAAAAAACTAACAAAATAATAATACTATTTTTACTGCTTTAAAGACACAACAAGAAGGCGTTATAAAAAAAAAAAAAAGAGCAATGCTCGGTCATCATCTAGCTTTCACTTAAATGTTAAAGCAGAATTTCCATTTTAAAATTAACTGCAGTAATATGTGTGAGCGAAGTAAAGCTAAGTTTTTGTATTCATTCGATTTTCTGTTATTGCAACGACAGTAACAGTTAACAGCAGACACTTATTTTAATCGAAAACTAATCTTATGTTACATTGTCTTAAGGATGGGATAATCTTAACACAATTTAGTACAGAACGTCGAACTATTGCTTAAGTTAGTTAGTCGCAAATTGTAATCTATTTAAAGGCTCAAGCTGCAACTCACCGGGAGCTGATCTGCCTATCTATCTAAAAATAAACCATCACTACATAGTATAAAACAAAGTCGCTTTCTCTGTCCCTATGTATGCTTAAATCTTTAAAACTACGCAACGGATTTTAATGCGGTTTTTTTTAAATAGATAGTGATTGAAGAGGAAGGTTTATATGTATAATCATCATCATCATCATTTCAGCCTATCGCCGTCCACTGCTGAACATAGGCCTCTCCAATAGATTTCCAGTGCGACCGGTCCATTGCCACCTGCATCCAACGAGACCCAGCGCTTTTTACTAGGTCGTCGGTCCATCTAGTAGGTGGCCGTCCCACACTGCGCTTGCCAGTACGTGGTCGCCACTCCAGGATCTTTCTGNGCCTCTCCAATAGATTTCCAGTGCGACCGGTCCATTGCCACCTGCATCCAACGAGACCCAGCGCTTTTTACTAGGTCGTCGGTCCATCTAGTAGGTGGCCGTCCCACACTGCGCTTGCCAGTACGTGGTCGCCACTCCAGGATCTTTCTGCCCCATCGACCGTCCTCTCTTCGTGCTATGTGGCCGGCCCATTGCCACTTCAGTTCACAAATTCTACGGGCTATGTCAGCAACCTTCGTTCTTCTACGGATCTCCTCATTTCGGATTCGATCACGTATATGTATAATAACATCCATTAAATAGTGGAGAAATCAATAATAAATTACAGTTTCCGAAGCGAAGCGAGGGCGGGTCGCTAGTTTTTATAATAAATACGAAAATAAATCTCAAAGTTACCGTTGTGATTATGGAAGATGAGACGGCCGGTGTACTTCTATTAAGAAGTGCGACTGCGCGGAAAATCTAACCCCAGAGGCAAATAACAAGTTTTCTAAATAAGAACGTACCAAACACGTATCCAAGAATAGCTTCCACGATCCACGAAACATGTTATAGAATGCAAAACCTACAAAGATTGTAATTAACCGTAATTTTTCTAATGAAATACGTACTCAACAAATGTTCACGATTGACTTCCACGGTGAAGGAATAACATCGTGTAATAAAAACCGAACCCGAAAAATTATAATTTGCGTAATTACTGGTGGTAGGACCTCTTGGGAGTCCGCACGGGTATGTATCACCACCCCGCCTATTTCCGCCGGGAAGCAGTAATGCGTTTCGGTTCGAAGGGTGGGGTAGCCGTTGTGGCTATACTGAGACCTTATAACTTATATCTCGAGGTGGGTGGCGCATTTACCTTGTAGATGTCTATGGGCTCCAGTAACCACTTAACACCAGGTGGGCTGTGAGCTCGTCCATCCATCTAAGCAATAAAAAAATAAAAAAAAATACTAGTGGTGGACATTTGTAACCTTTTTACGGATATGTGATGCTACCGTGGCCTTTTTCGTGAAGCAGTCAAACATTTCAATTCAAAGGTTTGAGAAAAGTCATTATACCATACAAACCATATCTATGAGGTCTGCGTAACACATTTAGGCAGTAGGCACGTTAACTCGTCTGCAATAAATAAATGAAATGCGTAAAGCATATTGAAATATAAAGAATTAAAAAAGAACAACCTCCAATAATTAAAACCCAAGTTTTTTTTTAGGAAATTTCGTAAAGTCCTTTGATACAAAAAGAGAAAAGAAAAAAAAAACAGAATGCTCACGCGAATTAATGAGAGCGTCGTCATTAAAGGCGAGAAACTTTGGTTTGTTTTGTTGTCCTTGCGTTTTTTGAAGTCCCTTTCGACATTCAGATTTTTGTTTGGAGGAAGATTGGAATTATTTTTTTTACTATTTACGTTGTCTAGAAAAGCTCTCAAAGCGACTAGACTTCAGGAGACGATTTAGATTTTTATAAATGCCATTTGTAGATGAAAGAGGTCGCGATCAACGTAGTGTTTATTTTTTATCTATTTGTACTACACCTTTAAGAGATAAATAATAGATTGGGGAAAATGTCTTTTCGCGTTATAGTATGAATGAACTTGTAATAAAATCTCTTTGGCTATACTATTTGCATCTAGCTGGTTTTGGTATCATTAAAAGTTTAAATTTTAAAGAAGCGGTAAAGCGATCTCAACGCTAGGCAGTAGCTTGGTGCAGCGAAAATGGTACCTACATACTTTAGTTAAATGTAAATAAATGATATTAAAAAATATTGTGAATTTTCTTTAAAAAATGCGAAGAAACTTTTTCCCCAAGCTTATAAATAAATATTATCATCATTATTATTAACCTTAATTTATTTATAGGTTTAAAATATTAAAACGTTAATTCTAATGAGCATGTTTGAGTACAATTTGCAATATCCTATTTCCGGGACGAAAAGATTAGGAACTGTCAAAAACTATTTAGTTCTAAGTCAGCAATGCTTTATAAATGATCTGTGGGTTAACCACAGTAGATTAAAGTTCATCTCCCGATCGAAGGTTAAAACAAAGCCGAATTGATGCCTTTGTGCTCGACTTTACCGCTCTACACGTAGAGACAAAGGGTAAAGCTCTTTGTTTGAGGTAGAGTTCAGCCGTTGAAATTAAAAACCGGTCTTCGCTGTTATAATAGTGTTAGCGTGTGGTCGCGATTTCATTTTGCGCAAACGTAAGCTTACGATACGTGGGGTCGAAGTTAACAGTGAAATTATTATGAAAAAAAAAATGCGAGTAATAATTTTAATTTTATCTTTTTCATTGCACGTTATGCAATGAAGTTAGAAATTACGTCTTAAAGCGATTGTTAATGAACGAAAGATATTTTCCAAGGTATCATCAGGCACGTCATAAATTAAATGAAAAAAAATTTTTTTAAAGGTTTCTACGGTGATTTGTTGATGTATGATATTAACACGTTGAACGGTGTTCGGCCCACCAGTGGGCCTAAGGTATTGTTACGCGCTGGGGCTCAGGGCAACTAAATGTTCCACGAAAGTACAACTAAAAACTGTATTCAACACTTAGAACATTTAAAACACTCTACAAGCCCTTTAAAATTCTCAATTCGCTTCTTCCGCTTCGCTTCAGGTGATCCGTTCGCTGTTTCGCTTCGAGTAGTTCCGATTACTAGCTGACTGCGTGCCATCTCTGCAACGCTTTTATAGTCGAGACGAAATCCCTAAAATCGTCGAAAATATTCTACAAAACTCTAGTATTGTGTGCTTCCGCTATCTGACAATAGATGACGTTGTACTTCTCGAGCGTTCTAGATACTACTAGATCCTTCGATATTCATTCCACTATTCGGCGATAGATGGCGCTACTCTTGCCAGCGTAACAGTATTGTAACCATTCGGGCCAAGCCAAAATCAGGGAATAAGTAATTTTTATAAACTTGAGATTTTCATTCAAAAAATTAATAAGATGCGATAATTTGATCGGATGATAAAAAATTGCAACTTTTACCTAGTCTAGTTTTTAAGAGATTTTAAAAGGCTATACTTAATCTTTATTTATTTATTAGTCTTGATAAAAACTACAACTTTCTCTATTGGATTTGAAAATCAAGGCGTTCGGTTTGGCTAAATGACCACGCAGCTCACTTTGCGTTTTGTTTGAAAGCTGCAATCTGTGGATTGTAGGAAGCGTTTACGTTGGAACCCTCACGCGGCTCACGGGTGATCCTCACAGCCCGAATGGTTTAGTAAGATAAGGTTCACCGGTGAGCATCGTGGCCTCAATGAAAATACTCGATTTTTTATGTGGCGTTCAACAACAGGAACAGTTATCTTTAGCTATTTTTAGTTAACTAAATAGTGACGTTCCGACGATATACATACTCATAAAAATTTCGTATCAAATCCCATATCACATCAAATCGAGTCTCACATAACACACTGGTGGTAGGACCTCTTGTGAGTCCGCGCGGGTAGCTACCACCACCCAGCCTATTTCTGTCGTGAAGCAGTAATGCGTTTCGGTTCGAAGGGTGGGGCAGCCGTTGTGACTATACTGAGACCTTAGAGCACATAATAATATGTCGAGGTGGGTGGCGCATTTACGTTGTAGATGTCTATGGACTCCAGTAACAACTTAACACCAGGTGGGCTGTGAGCTCGTCCACCCATCTAAGCAATAAAAAAAAATAAAAAAAACACAACTTCCGCACTATTTTTTTTTTAACAAACAACCTTGAACGCAAAAGTGTATTTATGGTTTTTGATTTCTTCAAAAATTTTCTCGGAATGCGAACGTCTGTTTCCGTTGTTTTGAAATAAGGAAACAGTTATAAATAATGTAATTAAACAACTACATTCCACCGATCCGCACTGAATATAAAATTTACGAACTCCGGCATTGAGAGAGAAAGAGTGCACGCTTGTAATATATCGTAATAATCGTCTGAATCTTTACGTGTTTAAAAATACTAGAGGTCCCGCAGTAGTCGAAATTCGACTATAATTAATTGGAATTGTAAGTTTGTACACTATTATGATTGTATTTTATACTTCTATATTCACAAATTTCGCCAAGACTACACTATAAAAAATATCAACAAAGACAAACAATATTTAATCTCAATTTGACAACAGACGTCAAGAACAAAAGTTTGACAATAAATAGCATGCATGCGTGTGTGCGTCAAATACATGGTATGTAGTGTGTGTAATGTTTTCTTTATTGATTTAATGTATCTGACGGCGTTAACAATATTTCTAATAAACATCACGTGCAACAGGCGTGACTCACACAAGCCAGGTGCGCCGGCCGTGTCGTTCCACTCGTGCAACAGAAGTGACTCATAAGCCAGCTGCGCCGGCTAGTATAAAAAGGCGGTGCGTGCCTTGCGAAAAACATTCGTTGGACTGCGCTTGCCTGGTGCACTTACTATATCCTTGTTACGTTGTGTAATTCAGTGACTGTTGTACGTACCGGTTAAAGTTGGACAAGTGTTAAAGTGAATTGTTAAGATAACATATTGTTGATTAAATCAGGAATCAAAAGTGACATCGTTTTACTTGGTGTTCAACAAGATAATATCTACCCTTAAGCTTACATCAGAAGTGAGATCAGGACTCTACTCTCACTGGCGTGACGTGTTTGAACATGTTCGAAGTACAGCAAAAAAAACATGATGCAGATCAGAATACTAGTAGTGGTACGCCACAAG